>JAIPRL010005432.1:0-15387 GCA_025469235.1 Pemphigus obesinymphae | reverse complement strand
CCCTCAATCGGAGTTTTAAACTTAAGATTCCTCACTCAAAAGGTGTTGAACTTACAAATAGTCTCATATAAAAGGAGTTGCACTTACAAGGAGTTGCACCCGACAGGTGTTGCACTTAAGCTAGTAAATAATAATACACTAATATTGATAATTGTATTAATCAATATGTACACATTACAAACAATATATATCTACATATTAAGGTAGGTACCTATATAGTATTGGATTTTCTATAATACAGGATTAATGATTATCACAATAAAATAGGCTATACAATTTATCTCATTTTAGTCAAGGTCTTTTTTTTTATTTTAGAAAAATTACATATTTACATTGTGACACAAGTTATTGAAACTTAAATATTTTTAAAACATTACAAAATATGTATAATATAGTATAAAGTTCAAAATATAGGAAAATTAACAAGAAAATTTGAAAAATACCAAAAAAAAAAAAAAAACCGTTTATTTCCATGAGTCCGTGACAAATTGAAAACGGTTCAAAGAGAATAATAATTGATAGGTACCTAATAAATAAAGTAAATATAAATTTTGTCAACTTTTCTATGATTTCAGGCTAAAAAGGGAATGATAAGTGATAACACATAATCAAAACCTATATTTCAATGCCTATACCGTGCACACAGTTAGAATTTTTGGTCGTTCGATATTGGCTGTTGAGGATAATGTATTATTGATATTTTAAATTTAAATATATTCCATACATTTTCTATATTTCTATGCAAGTTTAAATATATAGTATTGGTGTCATTTGTTTCATGTATAATTCTTTGAATGAGTAGATAGAATTTTATATTATAGGTACAAATTTTTCTTAAATTGACATCTTTATAAAATCTTTAAAAAAAGTTGAATAGTGCTACATAATATGAATTATAAAAATATAACGTGATGATGCAATTGAAAATAGTTTGAAATTTAAAATACAATACTACATTATAAAATATAAAATAATTAATAATATTTCAATAGTTATATATTAATCATAAGTACCTACATCAAAATTAATGTACTTACTCATTTTCACTATTTTTATGAACAAACACAATTTATTACAATTTCAAGTTCGATTTATAAAATACACTATTAGTTTATTTTTTAATATTCATCAGAATACAATAATTGTATTAGGTGTACTAAATTTAGTACATTTTTAAATTTAAATGAAATCCAGAAAAGTTTTATTACGAATGTAGGTATACTAAATAAATATAGGTTTTAAAATAAAATAATAATCGCCCAATGAAAATTCTAAAAAAAATATTATTATTATTATTTAATTCTATTTAAGATAACTGATTTAAGGAGAATAATTTTTTAAATATATTTTTTATGGGGTATATTCTTCGAGATTATTGGTTAAAGAATTGCGTCTGTTCTATTGATTATTGACAGACAATTTGTAGGCATATGTGAAAATTCAACAATTGTGACTATTTAATATATAAATTAAAATAATTTATTACAATATTTATTATCATGGTAAATTTAAGTAGTTAGTACCAATATTTTTAGATAATTTATCTATTTAAAATTAATTCAGTGCTTAACACGTAAATTCTTTTTTTCTGTTAATTCTTTAATTTTTTTTTTTTTTTACTTAATAAATTTATTTATAAAAAAAAAAAGTAAACATCAATCGCTTTTCATTAAAGAACGAAATATGTAATTTTAGTTTAGTTTGTTGTTTTAGTTTTACAAATTAAATTAGTTCAGTTATGTACATTCTCCAGCATAACTGGTTATTTTAAAAACCGGTATTAACTGCTTTGAATCATGCTTTAGATTTAATTTGAAAAATCAGATAACTTACAGAAACTGGATATTTCACTTCAATCACCTGGGTGTAAACATTTTTTTTTCTTTTTAGTTTTATAATGATAAAATACACACAAGTTTTTAAATCAATTTGAGAAAGCTCAGTTTAATTATAAAATTCCCATAAAAAAATTGTTAATTAAATATACATGTAATAAGGCTTAGATACCAATAAAATAAATTTAAGTTTATAAATTGGTACTTATTATTTTAATATACTTAATAAATATATATATAATATAATTGAATCATATTATAATTTTTCGAATGGAAAATAAATATAAATCATTTTTATTTTTTAATTTAAGTTTAACGAATTGATATAATCTTTGTTAACTATTAACTTAACTAATTTGAGTTATTTTGTTTTAAACCTATCTATCTATCATATAAAAGTTATCCTGATATTAATTATTTGAAGTACTGTATTCTCATACCATAAATAAAATATTAAACTATTTCTAATATTACATATATATACTTACATCCATAATATAGGAAATAATTAATTTTCATTGGTAGCAATTTTTTGTTCACTTCCACTCGACACATATTTGAAATCTTATTTTTATGAAATGGAAATTGTTAAAACTTTAAAATATTATATTCGCCACGTTCTCTAATAACACTTTTTTTTATTTGAAATTAAACATTTCTAAATGCATAATAATGTAAAATATTAAAATATTATTATTAATTTTATTCTAGCATATTTAAATAGTATTCCATGTATAAAACTTTATAGGTAGTCTTTACATAACAAAATCATAGTATATAAGGAAACTTATGAATTACTCATTTGTTATAGTTATAAAGAAGGTACTTGATAAATTTAATCTGATATATAGAGGGGATGAATGTTTGTTTAAATATATACCATACATACATAATAAAGTTGAATATAAAAGATATTATAATGACTTTTTAGATTTTACTTGTATACATTTTCAATTGGTAAGTAATTAAAATTATAGAATTTATTTATAGAAAGTATAAGAAACATCGCAAATATGATGAAATAGACTTAATACGATTAGATAATAATACAAAATAATATGTATAACAAAAACTCAACTGAATATTGATATCTCTGCTTGGATTAATTTGATTCGGAAATGACAGAAATCTCATAATATTACACAAATAACATAAGCTGTAATAATAATTTATTATTTTTCATTTATGTAGCTACTTCAGACAGAAAAATAATTAAAATTAAAGTACTATTATACATTGTTTTAGCTACAGATATAATATTCAAGACGGAAATTCTTTTGTTTTGTATTTTTTTTTTTTTTTATCGTTACATAATATGCAATTGCGATAGGTATAGTAGATACCTATAAAAATAGTGTAATAAAATATAATATAGTACCTATTTAATATTATTGACATTGTGTATCGAATGTACAATGTACATTTTAACATATACTATCAATATTGACATGACCAATTTTTCTGAACTTTGCCATATAGTTTATTAAACTTGAAATAGGTATATTGATTGTTATTTTTTTTTTTAATTTATGATGGCCCATAGAACATGTAAATTTTAATAAATTACAAATTATAAAATACCCTATACTAGCATTTTAAATGTACGAACTTATAGGATGATGTAAATTATATATAAATTATAAAGAATAAGTTTATAATACTTAATAAAATTGTAATTAAGCATACAAATTACGACAAGAAATATAATATATCTACACTGAATAAATGTTTACTATACTATATGGAGGGGATTATCATGAGAATAGGAAGAATTTCAAAAATGTATTTTTGTAAGTGGGCATGCAAGATCACGAATAACTATTAAGTTCGGAGAATATAACCCGTCAATTGACCTAGGATTCTAGATAAAAATTTTAATTTTAGCTATTTTTTTCAAGAAAAATATATAAAATTGGATAAAATTGCATTATATCGTTTCGCATTGAATAAATATAATAAATAATAATATTAATATATAATTAATAATAATAATAAATATAATCTAAAAATAATATGATTGTGTTAATTTTTCCTTGTGTGCACAGTGATAATGTTTCAATTTACGTGAGTTTTGATTATGATCTCAAGTGTGACGATACATTGTATATATATATGCCATTTAGCAGATATAAACGTTAAAAAAAAATGAAAAACGTTAACGGAGCTTTACATTATTTTTAACCGGTGTTGTGCAAATTCTCTCCAATAAAGATCATAGAAACTTATAATTTACACCAAGAGTTTATTTTAGTAATTTTTTTTTCAAATTGTCTCTATCAATTTTGAGCTAAATTATCTCTTTGAAATTACACAATTCCACAACGAGTATCTTGTCCAAGAGATGAATGCTTCCACTCCATCAGACTGCTTTTTTTTTTTAGAAGTTCAATCTAAAGATGGGTTCTTAATATTAAGAACTTTTATATGTCAGGTCTACAATGCAGATCATATCATATTATATCCTTTTGCACCAAATATCGGATAGTGTTCATTTGGTGTAGGCGAAAAAATTTGTTTTATTCTATTCCTAAATTATCTATATTCAAGATTTTCATGTATATATATAATTAAAATGTTGATCGGTCAATATTTAAAAAAAAAATCAACTAAACTGGCTATTGTAAAATATTTAATTAAAATAACATGTAATTTAAATAATACAAAATATTTCGTATAACCATACCTACAACATTTAACAGAAAATCTGAACACACTTTATTTTTTATAAAACTTTTTTCTTGACACCCAATCCTAAAATTTTACGATATATCTAAATAAATAATTAATATAATTAAAACTACTTATCTTTTGTCATATTAAGATAAATGTCAACTTATTTATCTATTACTACGGTTACATGCAGTCGTTAATGCGCATTTATTATTTAATTAAATTCATAAAATCGAATTAACTCTTACTTCCGGATTAAGAAAAACATGTAAACGCTTAAATGCTCATTAATGACTCATTGGTTATCAGTTATTACATATCAGATATCATAGTTATTCTAATTTTCTGCACATATTACATTTTCTATTTTATATATTTTTATTATTTAGATGCGTGTAAACTCGAACCCTAATGCGCATTAAGTTAATGCGGATTAACGATTGCATGTAAACGTAGTATATATCTGAATACCTAGATAAAAGTATCTAGATGTACTAATCTAAATAATTAATTATTACCTATTGTATCAAAAAAAAAAAAAAAATGTTTTGGTTATAATATATGATGATAATTTTTTTTTAACAATAAATTATAATTTTTCAATATATACAGTATAACAATCAACATAGACAGTTCAAAGTTTTTTTTTATCTTACCTCAATTTTTATAATGCCTATGTACCTATTACTTGTATTTATAGATTTTTTTCAAGAATTAATGATTTACTTATATTTTTATATATATTCATTTTTTAACTGGTTATCTACTAATAAAAATATTTTGTGTACTACAATTAATAATTCATACACATCCAACAATTATTAATATTAATATTATGTTGAGTTCGACATATTAGTTAATCACTAATATTAACATTTGATACATGGTATTAACTATTAACTATTAATCAAAATTAAGAAGAATCGTGTGAAATCGTACCTGTTATTTGGTTATTTTTTCATGAAATCTTAGTAGAAAAAAAACTAAAATATCTGTCCCCACCCTGTCAAGTTTTGCGCAGGTCTAGGTAAATACCTATGTATACCTGATTAAATCGTGCTTTTTTTAATAGGTAACCAATAAACTACTATAACTTTGAGTCAATATACCATAATATTAAGAAAATAATATATAAATACTTTCAAATTTAATATATTTATTAGATGATAATCCAAGGCATCCTAAAAAATATTATGACATGTTTGTATTGACAACTTATTATAACTTTACTATTACATGTTTTCATAACAAAGAAAGAAGAATTCATACATTTTTTATTTATAACAAAAAAATTTAAGGTAAATAAAATTATGATATAATAGTTTAAAATTATTTTAGAAAAATCTATTGTATAATTTATAAATAAAATAATTTTTATACAAAATGTCAGTTATTTATCATTAGAGCTATGTTGTGGATACGGGTCTCATTGATACTACTTCATTTTTTCAATTACAAATCTTTTGAAATCCCGAAATAATCCATTATCATAAACATTAGTATAAACAGCAAGTCACAGCAGAACAGGTTGCGAATATCTGAAACATCCAGACTCCACCACACGCTTCGAATACATATGCACCCAGAAAATTACCTAATGCATCACCTACATAAAATATAAAAATGTATTTAAAAAGTACTAAAATCTACTTAATAGATAGCAAATAATATAATATGTATTTAATGGCATACTACAATACTTTTTCTTCTTTGGAACACTTATGAGTTATGACACGGGAAATACTCATTAGATTTAGAAAATCAAAACTTCTAAATTCTTATAAAAATATATTCTTTTGGAATTTACAATTTAAATTATATATTTTACTTTAAAAATAAAAATTAGTATAACTATAACAAAAAAAAGAGTGAGTGACATTTTCAAAATTATAAACAATTATAGAATTAAGTATACAAAATGCGGCTTACAAATTTCACAAAAATTATTTATACTTCCTAAATATAACCGAACTCATGATAAAAAACACCATTAAAACTAATTGACCTATAAAATAAAAACTTGAATTTAGATTATAATTGGAACGAAAGCTTGTGAATTTTACGTGAATTGTACTTTGGATTATATTTTACCCAAAAGATCAAGACAAATGGGATTTTGTAAAACAAGCACCACATAAACACACATCCATAACATAATTATAAGTATAAAGAAAATCCAAATTGATACAATGTAGGCATGTTTTCTTTGTATAATTTTTCAGTAACTAAATCGATTATATCGTCATTTAAACAGTTAATGATATGCAAAACGCTCTCAATCGGCATTGGCAAGACTCTGACAGTACATGTGTACCATTCATTTGGAGAATAAAAACATGAGAAACATACGATTTTTTAATCTAAAACAGATTAAAAATTAGCTTCGGAAACATTTATATAAGATAATAATATACATATTATAAATTACCATTTTTGAGTTATTCGATTTTAATGTAACGTCAATTTGTTTATAGTCATTTAAATGTAAATATATTTTTATTCATCATCCAGTCATCACAAACGTAGGTTTTGGTCATAAAATTTCACATCTCGACACATTAACTGAGTAAAATATATTAACACACATAAATAGACATTATTCAAATAAAATTGTATTTAAACTCTAATTCCAAATTCAAATAAATATTGATAAAAATAACAAATATGAGTAAGAATATAAATTTATTTAAATACGAATTCAAATAATAAATGATAATTATAAATATTCAGTTCAAATAATTTATTATTTGGAATAATAAATAAAATAATATTTCAATCAGTTAGGTTAAATGGATAAAAAAAAAACGTACAGAATATATTCAGAAAACAAACACTTTGTACCTATTAACTGTCAAATTGTTCATTTTACATTATTTTAATATTTCATAATATGGTTGTCGCTAATAATAGAATTTTGATTTTTAATCGCGGACACTTTTTAGGGCCAAAATGTACCAAAATGTATCCAAGATTATTATTGACGTTTAAGTATCGTACATATTTTAAAACACAAAAAATTCTAGGTAGTCACTATAGTTATTTGTTATGGAGTATGGACCATCAAATCTCAGAATCTACCTGCCTATTGTAGATATTTATGGATTTTAAACAATTTCATTTTTTTTTTTATTCAAAAATTGAAATAAATATTATTTATGAAATTTAATTATAAAATTTAAAAATTAAAATTTTTTTGACCTTATTTTTATATCTAATTAAAAAATATTAATTGTATCGATTAAAAATGCATACATTTGGAGCCGGTTAATATTTTGATTTTCTGTATGCGTTAGCAAAATACAAAAATATGATACCATTATCGTCCTAATCAAATTAAATTTGAATGCAAAATAATATTATTATCTAGGAACTGTGAAAGGTGAACTGGAGAAATTTGATTAATTTGAAATTATACTAAGTTCCACTAATAGGTACTGATCAAATTTTTCTTTTTATTACTGTAATGAAAACCTTTGAATTGAAATTTAATTTATTTAGATACCTAAATAGAACCTATGTTGTTATTTTTAACAGAATGAAAGTTCAATTTGAATTTAATTTTATTGTTTGAAAAACTACATTTATAAATATTGATTGGATGCGGAAATACTTAGATTGATTGATACGGGACTTATAGATCAAACGGTATTTGTTATGAGTTAAATATATTTTATGAATTATTATAGTACCTATAAACTATCCATAATAGTAAAATAGTATAAACTAACCATTTATTTAAATATTGTTACTATCTACAATAGTACCTAGTATGTTTCGTGGGAGGAGTATGGCCGAAAACAACCGATAAAAAAAAAAAAAAAAAAAAAAGAGTAAGTACTTATAAAATATCCTCAGTTTAATTTTTTTTCTCTCCATAATTGCATAAAGTGTCTGTCAACCAGACATTAAGATATGACAAGTAAATCTGAATACGCTCACACGGCATATCGCATTCTCAGACACCTTTCATATTATATTAAATCTTTTTTCAAAATACGTTACCCGACAGTATTACAGGAGGTATTGCCAATACAAACTCGCTATCTCATACATGAAGACAGAGCGCGCATAAAATATTTTACGGCGCCAAGACACACCAAATACACGAGCGCCTCGCCGTCCATACATACGCGCGCACGGCGAATGAACACGGAGTGATACCACAAATTAAATGAAACCAGATTGTGCACTCAATGCTTATCGAAAAAAAATCGAATTCGATAGTTACTATCGAGCCCCCAAATTAGTGTTACCACATATTAGAATCTAAAAGTCTTTAATGATTTCAATCCTAATATTATTTATTATCATTTATGAATAGTAAATAACGTTCAAGGTTTATAGATTAAATCGGTTAGTATAGCAAACATAGTGTACAATAAATGTATTCATTGTAACTGGATACGCCACTTAGCGGGCACCCAATCACAGCATCTTATTCACGATTCTATTATTCTAAGCCCGAGTGCACAATCTGGTTTCATTTAATCTGTGGTGATACTATCATGATTATCAATTTTATTGATAATTTACTATTATTATTATTATTATTATTATTTGTAATATTAATAAACTCCACGATATATGTATAAAACGGTGTTTTCGATCGAGTTTAATAGTGAAGCTTAATATTTGACGGCAGTTAGTTCAGCACTTTACCTGTCAGGTACCACTAATAAGGCCTAACTTTAACCACTACTATAGGTACTGGCCACCGAATACTTTGGTACTATATTATACCAATATACATGATGTACATGGGCATTCATAGGGTCAATGTCAGGGGGATACAAATTAAAATAGATTATAATATTTTTAAATTCACTAGGTACAGGTTTTAGCGAATACTGGAATAAAAATCCCCGCAACAATAAGTAATACTCAAAAAGGAGTTTAAAATTTTTTTACAGTTTTAATTAGTAATAATCCCTAAATTTTTGAAACGCCCATTACTCAATTTTGGCTTTTGAACAATGGTATCTATAGTCATCAATATTAATTTTAAAAATGTATATCTATCTGAATCCGGTATCAAAAATAGGAATTGCTATTGAAAGGTTTAAACCTTTCGGTGGGCATGTGTGCAAACCTTTAGTTTTCTTTTAAATAGCAACTTTTATTTTTGATACCGCATTCGAATAGGTAATTACTTTTTTAGTTAATTTTGATGTACTAACCATGTTCATAAATTTAAAATTACAATCGAGTTATAGCAGTTTTAAATTTAAAAAATCTATAATTAACGGTAACTTGGTCAATTTTGAGTTTAAGACCATAGTTGATACATCAAAATTAGTTGAAAATATTTACCTATTTGAATAATCCAATGCCAAAAAAAGGTATTGAAAAAAAGGCATGTTATTGTATACAAGTGCATTGAAAGTGTTCAAAATGTAAATATCAATTCATTTTTGATACTGGATTCAGATAGATACATTTTTTAAATAGATTTTGATGTCTAAACAATGTCCTAAACCCGAAATTGATGAAGTTGTAGCCGCTTCAAAAATGTGGGGATTATTATTCCAACTAATTGTCGGATATCATTGTTCCTAGGATTATTATTCCGATCACTGGTTTTAGCTATATTCCATTATCAGTTAATCCTCCAGGGTGTCATTTCCCAGGACAGATCTTTCCCCTAAACCTGCCCATTGGTACAGATAAAATTCTACATTTACAGATTTAGTCCTTTCAAAGAATCATTTAGTTGAAAAGAATTGAAAATTCGATATTTACTTAAAATTGTTTTTAATATAATATTTAGATAACTAAGAATGTTATGATTTGATTTATAATGGTTGGGTTAAGATTGGATTTTTATTTCTGGAAAAATATGATTTTTAATGTAAATGTTTTGTTTTGAATTTGACGTGATGCATATTTACATTTTCTAGAGACTATGTCCACATGGTTTAATAAAATGTCATCCCCCGAATCAATTCAAAATTCTAATAAATATTTTTTCGAATTTAGATAAGGAACAATACAAGAAATATATAAACTCCATAAATTGATGACAATGGTGAATCACATAATATTTTCATACTGATATCATCTTAAATAAATTACCAAAATTTCTCATAGAAATCTCGTTTTACATAGTTTTTGAAATTCTCCAGGGGGGGATATGTCCCCCCTGACCCTCCCATCAATAGGCGCCTATGATGATGTGAAAAGTAATTTTAAATTGACTGATTTTTAATTTATTTTTGGTATGTGTTTTATTATTAATTTCAATTTTCAACAAGTATTTAAATAAAAAATGATGCTATTTGTTTTGTTAATAAAACATTGCGAAAATGAGTGTTATACATATTTTACCTACTAAGTGTTAAGTGTAAGTTAAGTTATGAATACATCGTGATGTATAGGTACTAGGTACTTACTAGATTTGTCTTGTTGTCTTGTTGTCTTGTCTGAAGTTAATGATTAAATATTTATAATTACTTAAATATACAAGCAAATAGAAAATAATTCACATTCACTGGTAGCAGAGTTTTATTCACTTCATTCACTTGTTGAACATTTTTTAAATTAAGTGTTTATTAAATTTTTAAAATTCTATTTATCAATTAAACATAAAAATATTTCATCACTATTTCCAATATTATTAATTTCTCTTTAAAATTAATGAATGCATTAATACGTAATAAATATTAACACAAATCTTATACTACCTATGTAATATTATTATAATTATTGTATTACAATATGATTAAAGTTTACACTACTATTCTCACCTAGTTAATGTATCTAAATTATATAATAAACAATAAATACATAATGAATTATATAATCGAGGTACTTGTAATTAAGCTTATCTAAGACATTAAGAGGTTAAATATTTGATTAAATACTTTCTGTATTTCAAAATGTTATTATACAATTAAGTAGATTAGTAGACGTATCTTATTATAAAAAACAAACACAATGAAAAATGTCTATGTCCAACTTTTTACATAAAATAGCAGATTGTTATTTTTGATGTGAAGAAAATAAATTGATTTTCGTAAAAATTAGTATTTTAGTATACATAATTGAAATTTTGATTCATTAGATTAACACATAAATTGTCTCTATATATATATATATAAAACACACTTAATGTTTTTTAAAATAACTCCTTTATGAATATCCAATATTCATTCTTAAAATACTAAATACCTATATAATAACAATAATTTATATAATAAAATGATGTGTACAATTAATTTTGTATGGCCTAAACTGGAAAACTATTTTAAAAGGACTGGAATTTGAAGGGTAATGAAAAAGAAGTAAATATTAAAGTCTAGAATATTGTGGATTTTAATACATGAATATTGACTATAGTATATTATTATTACTTTTTATTATTATTATTACTATAGTTTATTATAGTATAATAGTGAGTATAGTATACACATAATGTAGTCAAATAATTTACTGTACATTTTAGCATACAAATTTATATAATCTTACAGACTTCAAAAACAGATCAATGGTTTAAAATTGTAAACATGAAATATAAACAATGTAAATATGAAATACAGTATAGAATATAACAATTGTCTATTCTATTTTGGTATCACGTCATTTATTCGCCAAAAGTATTTCATGGGATAACTATTCGCGAGAAATTTATTCGAATACAAATTATTGTTCGCGCACAAATTGTTCATATAAATAAATACGTGTAACAATAATTTAACGATACATATAACAATAATTTCAAATGACAATAAATTAGTTTTTTATAAACAGTTTTACATGTATACAAATATAATTGATAAATAATATAATACATAAAAAAATAAAATTAAAATAAATATAATTATTTTTCCACGTTTGTGGATGTCAATAAAAAGTACATAATTTACACATGGTTTTTTATATTTCCAATTCAAAATTGTATGAAACACCATGAAGATAATCAATTTTGAATAGTTATTATAATCTCCACATATATTTTTTTAACTTTAGATTTTGAGCGAAGCGTATTGATTTTACGATGATGTGTTTTTTTTATTTTTTATTTTTAATTATTTTTTTTTTTTATGACTATACCAAAAATTTCTACCAGAAAGAGTACTTCGTATTTACAAGTTTCTCGGTTTTCAATTGCAAATCTCATCTAGCTGGTATATTAGAGAGGTGTCATTACGTTGAATATTAATACCAAAAAATTTTCGAATATTTTTACCTAGGTATTTTTAGGCTATTTATAGCAATATGCAAATTTGCGAAATTTAATTGATAATAGGTTTAATTGAAATTTTTAAGACATAAAAAATTTATACAGTGTTAAAAATATGCATTCTAGTTAGGTATATACAAAAAAAAATTTCAAAGATCTGTAGGTACAATATTTTTGAATAGCCATTCAATTTTTTTTTTTTGAATACCTATTTAATTTTTTGGACATTTCGGTATGAAATGTGTTTAAATTTTGATGAAATAATGGATTTGTAAATTTGAAATTTTCACCAAATACGTATGTATGTACATTATAAATCCAAAAAAATGTTGAACATTTTTCCTTATTTTTAGGTTATTAATAGCAATTTTCAATTTTGAGTCATTTAATTCATAATAGGTATAACTTTTCTATTTTACAGAAAAATGTATTTATTTATTGATTTTTTTTATTAATCAACGCCTAATGGGGAAATATTTTACAAATAAGAAAATATTATTTACAAATACAAAGATAACGGTAATTAGAATGACAATCAATATTTTTAAAATAAATAACTATTATTTATAGGCGAATCATTCTTTGCAATGAATGGTTATAACCATGAGATATGGAGGGGGATAGAACACGAAAAGAAATATTTGAGAGAAGATCAGATACATCTAGATTGCCTTTTAGAAGAGAGCTGCAGGTAATAAAACAGCGATCAGCTTAAATACGACGGATAGAAAGAGTGAGGATATTAAGAAGCTTGGGAATAAAAGAGAAGTCATTTTGAGAGTGTTCAATTTTAAGAATATACGAAATGTACGAAAGAAACTTATTCTGTACCTACACGCTCAATTTTTAATTGATGTTTAACCAGATATGGACACCAAACTAATCTACCATATACTCGAGTACAGATCTGACCAAGGCAAAATAAAGACGAATCCGAAGAAAAAATTTTAGTGTTGCGTTTGACAAAGCCCAATTTCTGTAGATGTTACAAATAACAAATTATAATTAATAATAATCAATAATATAAAATAATAATTAGTTACAAATAATCTAATAAGTGCTTTAAAAATAGTAACATTAATGTGGTGCTCAAAGCTCCATATATATTTATATATATATATGTGTGTATAGATTTCAATCCATCCCAAATAGCTTAGTACAAATTAATTTTTTCTACAATGAGATAAAAATACATTATATAATCAAACAAATAAATACAATTATAGTAAGTTATAAAAAAATATAATAATTATCTTCATGAATTACATATATTTTATAATACATGTTCAAACACAAAGTAAATTCATTATAATAAGTAATTTTCAAAAAAATTTTCAATTTATAATTAATAATTCATAATTACTACCGTAGAATTCGCGCATGAAAAATAATTAAGTAGTATACCAGTGAAGTTTTAAATTATTGAAATATAAATCGATTTAAAATGGAAGAAAATATAAAATTTAAAGAGCTATTATTTAATTTTCTATAAATTGAATTTTCAATTTACAATTTATATAACATCAATACAATGTGGTTCCAAAAGTGTTTTACAATGTTTAAAAAAAAATATTAATGGCGTGCATTAAAAATTGATGGATTGGCTAATAATTAATATATGAATTAATTACCTATTGGCCTATTTACATTATTTTTGTTTATGAATGTACTTCTATTATTACTGATGGAGGTCGTGTGTTTAATAATCGTTATTGAATTATATTATAATGTTTAGAATTTCAAAATATTTTAGGTATGCGTATAAATGACACATAGAATTTAATATTATTTAAAACAATTATAAGTATAAAAGTGGCACGGCTATGGATAACTTTATTATACACAAAGACAGGATACTTTTTATTGGAATAATAATATGAGTATATTTCCTTAATTAACAAATTGAAAAATGTGTGAAAATAAATACAACAGGTTTAAAGCATATGTACTCGTATATTGTATAATGTATAGGTATATACTTATAATTATTTGTATATATTTGTATTTTTGAGCAGCTTTACTATTTTCGTCATAGCAATGGCGCAAAAAGATGTTTGTTTCTTATTGTAGGATTAGTGTAGAAATGATTTTGTATGGCCATAGAAAAAAAAATTTCAATTAAATTTACCAAAGAAAGAAATGAAAATAGGTACCTAATATACTTTTGTATTACAAACCTATATTTTGAATTAAAATTTAATTTAAGAAATTTTAAGTTTGAATTTTAATTGAAAAAAAAAATGGGAAAGGACGGATGTGGACCCCGAAGGTTTTTCAATTTTGGTAGATGCAAAAAAAATTAATTCATATATATATTCGTATAAGGACATATACAAAAAGAAAGAATAAATTTATCAATAATGAGGTAATTTAAGATTAGTGTAGGAATGAATTTATATTTATATGGCCATAGAGAAAGAAATTTCAATTAAATTTAACAAAAAAATTAAGAAATTAAAAAAGGTACTAAATACACATGTGTATTATATATCTATATTTTGAATTAAAATTTGAATTTGGAAATTGAAATATTGAAATTTATTTGAAAAAAGCAGGTCAGTAGGTTATGGAAGCAATTCGCTCGTCGGGTGTCAGTATTGGTGGATGCACTTCGCTACTGGGCAGGGTACTTTTGGTGGATGTATTGAATTTGAAAGCAATGATAAATCATTGCATTCAATAAAACGATTCTGAGCGTAGCTT
>JAIPRL010005431.1:0-32192 GCA_025469235.1 Pemphigus obesinymphae | reverse complement strand
ATAAATATTGTGTGTCCATTCCACACCATCATCCATCCATCATCATTTGATATTTCATACCCATATATTTGTATACGTCATTGGGCGTTTATAATATATTATTTATATTCACTATTATTATTATCTTGAATTTATATTTATTCACATTAAAAATAAAATTATTACTGTATAATTTAAACACGGTGTTGTAATTTGTGACGATTTTGTGCCGAAGTGTCCTCATCTCACCTACTACACCGTATCAAGCAGTCTTTTTCAAAATGTGCCGAACATTAAACACATTTCGGTTTTATTTTTGTTATTTCGCTAACACTAAATTAAATAAAACTTATCCATTGTTTATGAATATCTTCAACTTTGAGAATACTGCAAGTACAAAAGAAATACATATTAAACTTATTGGCAAAAATAAAATTACGTATACAAATAAAATTATTTAACTTACCAACCAATAATACAGTTATACAGTAGGTCTTCTTCTTCTCCTTCGCCTTCTCTCCCAACTATTTAGGTAGTAATACAGTAGGTAAATAATATTAATAGTACATAAATAATAATTAAAAACTGAAAATGCGACACTCGGAGTACGAAAATCGAGAGTGAAAACAGTACTCAGTAAGCAAATGCATTTCCACGGAGGCGAGGGGATCCTGATAACAAATAATCAGGGTAGGAAATACAATGGAATATTTTTATCAAGAATTTTTTTTCCACATGGTACATACTGTAATTTTCTGTTTTTTTACTTGAAATTTTATGCCAATGGCCATTCCCTGAACTAATCAAAATGTGATGATTTTAAGTACCGTAAATTTTCAGATATATTTTCATATCATCGACGAATAGAAGACATTTTAAGGTTGAATTCACTTACTTATTGAATTAACGTACAGAATATAATAAGTGGACTGAAGTTACCATCGTGAGAAACACTGGATAGAATCCGACAAGACGGAAACGGAGTTATGAATTTTAACAAAATACATTCTGTTAGATAAGAATGAGCTTATCAGTTAATAATACGATTACCTACACCCAGTAAATTGAGATAATTTATGAGGAAATTAGGCTTAACAGTGTCAAACGCCTTTTTGAAATCTGGAAAGATGATATCCACTTGCTCAATGAAGTTAATACTATGTTGCATACAGACGGTCTTAATACCAAAAATAACATAAAATTTATAATTTTTGTAAATTGCTAAAAATTGGAAATATTCCTTTATAAAAATAATTAGCCACAATAATTAAGTACTAAAATACACATAAAGTTTTGATTGAACATGTACATATTTGCAATATTTACAGATAATATATGTATTAGTAAGTAAACTTAAAATAATTTAATTCTATACTCATAGTTGCAAGTACCTAAACACAATACGTTTATATAATGCTCCCGGTTTTTCTTTAATTTCTCCGGTTATAGTCGGTCGTTTTTTGTATTATTGTTCTTGTCCGTTTTATAAATAGTGCGTGCTTAGACTAGTGTTACTTTTGCGTATTTCTAACTAAAATATTTCCCTTAAGGGCAATTTTCTCAGTTTCGTTAAAATACACTGCCGCTGGATTCTCCCTGTTATTTTAATGTCCTATCGCTGCATCGGTTGTTTTCGGTCGTACTATCGCTTGCCGCCCGCTAATATAACTTATCCGTCGAGATACGGATTTCTGACTCATGCCATATATACTGGGTGTCCAGTAGCACATTTAAATGTGATATCATATACAACGTGTGTCCAGTGATTATCATTTTCAGTGTCACGGACCATTATCGTTTGAATCTTATACTACACTGCTTGCCAAATAGCCTTTCTTATTTAAAAGTACAGAGTACTCAAGGAAGTAAAAATCTTTCATTATATTGACATCTCAACATTGTCAACACTTTTACTATGCTTAACACTAAAGGTAAGACAGCCTCCCCTACTCTTCACATTGTGAATACTCAATCTTCTAAAAACCCTTTACCTGTCTCTGAGTCATCTATTAGTGATTTGTCGGTGGTCATATCCAACTTGCCGTTTTCTCAATCTGATATTTTAATATCTAACAAATCCTTGGCTGATTCTTTTTCAAGCCAGTTTTCTAATTTGAAAAATTTATTAATAATCTAACTAAATAAGTTGCATATTTAAAACCAGAAAATGATTTCCTACATAATAAATTTTTAACAATTAGATACAAGGTTACTAGTATTGATACTACCTCAATTGCTATAGCACCAGTAAGCTCTGCCCAAATTTGTTAAGAAGCTACTGAAAAAGATTAGTGTGCATTCAATGTCATAATTTATGGCCTACCTGAGTCATCTTCTACAGATATTCCTAGCCATGTTCTCGATGACAAAACTAAACTTTCTGTTATTGTTTTACCTTTCTCCATTAATTAACCACTAAACTGCAAACTTATTCGGCTCGGAAAACCATCTTCTGAAAAACTTCGACCACTCAAAATCATCTGTTCATCTAAGAATTAAGCAGTTTCCATTATCTCTGACTTTGGTACAGCCAAAAAGAATGTTCTTCTTATCCCAGATCATTTCAGAATAGTAAGAGATAAAAGAATCTTTGAACGGCTATTACTTCGGTCTTGTCATATAGAGTTGGAGCGTCGTAGTCAATCTGGGGAGGCTGATCATAGAATCTCCTACAGAAATGGTATTCCTAAGGTCATAACTCATAACCAATCGGTCAAAAAACTTCAAACAGCAATGACCTATAATCAAGTTGAATGCAGCCCTCAACATAAATTTTCAAAAAAACTGAATACGCGCCGTGACAATAATACTGATGTTCCTAAAAAAAACCAGCAACAACCATAATAACGTATCCTTTGGTTTTTACCAGAATTGTCGTGGTATTAGATCTAAGTTAATTAATTTTAAATGTAATACTGCTTGCTTTAAACATATATTTTTAGTGTTTACTGAAACTTGGCTCCATGATGGATTTTATGATATAGAATTAGGTTGAAAAACTATAATATATTTAGATGTGACAGAAGTAGTTCTAATAGTAATTGTTTAAGAGGCGGTGGTGTCCTTATTTGTATACGTCCTGACATTCCTTCTCATCTTATCTCGGATATAATTATAAATATCGAGCATTTGTTTGTATGTTTTGTTTTCAATGATTCTAAGTTTATAATTGGTGGTATATACTCGTACTTGCCTTCTAATTCTCCATCACTGTCTTACGAAATATTTATGAACACTGTTGCAGAATTGATATCTAATCACGTAAGCCACACGTTTATTTTTTGTGGTAATTTCAATTTACCTGGTATTTCTTGGTCTAATGATGACACTGGTTTAATATACTCCACTAATGTTAGTTCCCTGAATCATTGAGTGCCCGAAACTTTTTCAGTTAATAACTTCTTCCAGATCAACAATGTTTTTAATTATTCTATTTCCCTATTAGATCTAAACTTTGTTAATCATAATCAACTCAGTATTCATACTACTCCTCTTCCTGCTATGCCTGAGGATTGTTATCATCCAGGACTAGAAATTGTCCTTACTCCTGAAGTCGTCTTTCCAATGATTAGTTCTGCTCATTCCTTCTTAGACTTTCGTATTATGCAAGTATTAATAACTTTCTTTTACCGTACAACTGGGTGGATATTATTTCGCAGCTTGACTCTAATAGTGCACCACAGACCCTGATAGATGCCTTACATTCATCAGTTCTTCGTTTTGTGCCTAGTGTAAAATTTTTTCCTTCTAAATTCCCTGCTTGGTTCTCTAAGGAATTAATAGATTTGGTATTCAAAAAAAGAAAAGCTCATGTAGTATTTAAAAACACTAAAAATCCTGACAATTACCGAAGTTTTTCCCTTCTTCGGGCCCAATACAAATATATATATTCAAAAAATACTATAGGACTTTTATTAGAACCATTGGATCCATTTTCAATTCGAATCCTTCTAGATTCTGAGAATTTGTTAAGAAAAATAGATGCAGTCAATCTATCACGATAACTGTTAAGCTAAATGGAATAGCTAGTGTAAATATAAATGATGTTGTTTCTCAATTTTCTAAACATTTAAATTCAGTGTATTCTAATTCGTATGTAGACTATGTTCCTTCATCGGTTTTCAATTTGTTAATCGATCTTCCTAGTAATTTTCTCTTTGATTTGCGATGGACTAGCCAAACTAAAAAATAAAAAATCTATTAAACCTAATTGTCTATCTGATATTTTTCTATATGCTATACGTTCCTTTCTTTGTTTTCCACATTGGCTTCTATTTCGCAAAAGCTTTGACCCTGGTGTCTACCCTGAGATATTTAAACTCAGTTCTGTAACTTCAATTTTTAAGTCGGGTGTCCTATCTCATGTAGGTAACTATTGATCTATCACAATAATTAGTCATATATCTAAACTCTTAGAACCACTGCGTAGCATTCAACCTTAATGTAAGTTTATTCGATGAAAAACACGAATTTCGGCCAAGTCGTTCAGCAACTACTTGCAACCTGGTATTTATTAATTACGTGTATAACACATTCTCTAATGGTAACTAAGTAGATGTTATCTACACTGATTTCCGAAAAGCATTTGACAAGGTAGACCAAATGACTGATGAAAATTCCCGTATCTAATGGATTTGGTGAACCATTACTAGCCTGGTTTAGTTTTTATCTAACTAATCGGACTTAATACATAAAGGTTTTTGATGTGAAGTCAGAGATGAGTTTTTTTCCACCTGGCATCCCTCAGGAAGGACACTTTTCCCCTATACTCTTCTCTCTTTTTATAAATAGCATAAAGTGTGTTATTTAAAATAGTCATTTTTTATTATTTGCCGACGATTTAAAATTATTTTTAGAGATCCGTTCTAAAAATGACTGCATTCTAATTCAAACAGACCTTGGTATATGGACTAAGAACATTGGACTTGAGTTTAATATTTGAAAATGTCATTCCATGTCTTTCCACAGAATCCAATTTCCCATTGTATCTAAATACTCTTTATAATTCCTCATTCACTAATACTGGTAGTACGGTAAATGATTTAAGTATTACTATTCATCGGAATTAATATGCCATGATCATATTGAAAAATTCTGCTGCTAGGCTTTGAAAGTACTTGGCTTTGTTAAAAGAGTCTCCTTGTAATTTAATTTGATATCACCACATAAAGCATTATTCTGTGCATATTTCAGGTTTATCCTGGAGTATGGTGTTTTTATTTGGGACCCGTCTACTACGAGCGGTGTGAACCAATCAGAAAGATTAAAACGTAAATTTCTAAATTTTACTGCTATAGTTCTTCACATTCACCATTTACCACATGAGTATGATCCAGTATTTAAGCAACTTGGATTAACAATCCTAGCTGATAGAAGTGTATCTGCAAAAAAAGTGTTCCTACATAACCTCATGAATGGCTCTATGGACTGTCTTGTATTTTTAAGTCGAATGAATTTTAAAATCCCTAGGTTCCACTCCCGAGCAACTTACCCGTTTTTCATTCTTCTTTGCACCATAAATTACTCTCGTACCAAACCGATGATTAAAATAATACGTATTACTAATGAGGACCAGTCGTTTTATTTTTCATAATAAATTGTAACAATGTCCTTATGTTAATGTAATTATAAGTATTTTCTTATTATTATTATTATGTATATATTTTTCTGTACCTTGGGCCATGGCCCGTTTTGTAATGAAATAAGATAAAATAAAAGAATTATAAAATTGTTTAAAATTAAAAACTATAATAATTAATTGTAATAAGGTGTGGCGGGCCATCACCACATAATTTCTTCCCGGAGTCAGTAGGCAGGTAGGGGCGATTGGTCACACTATTTTGGAAACGCCGGCCGGTCACCGCAACGCAGCGAGCGACCGGGAGCTCTCTATCGTTCGCCAGCCGCCCTAGAAGGCACATCTCGTGTACCGTTTTATTTTCACGCGCCGTCTATTTAGTTCCATGGTCTACGACACCTCGTCCTAACTACCTGCGTGGTTAGTCTTTCACCGACCGTAATCCTTATTAATTTGTCTCAACATAATATACAAATTACCTTATAACACATAACCTCGGTTTTTATTTATTTATTGGGTAACCCGAAATCGTTGGACGAGCCATCGTCATTGTGATATCACGACGACGCTCCTCCACAAAGGTATAGGGGTATGTTCAAAATATTTGTTGATATTTTAGAAAAATCCTATGGATTTATCGTGGTGTTATGCTACGTTATGGATTATTCTAATATTGAAATGAATTTTAACCATGGCTTATAACGAATTGAATATGATAAAATTAGCATGAATTAATATTTCCGTCTTATCAGTGTAATGGTGCTAAACCCTAACCCCAAATCGGTTTAGGGCCAACAAGTACACATTACCTCGCCATACTAACTAGTGAACACGGCAAAACTGGAAAATTCACACCAGTTAATAACAACACGGCAAACCCGAATTAGGTTCAATACCGAGGGACATCGACGAAAAAGGAGCCCTTCACTTCGTCTCTAATAAAACAATTCTAAATTCACTCCAGATTAGAATGCTTAAGGATGAAACAATGAAAAATACAACCCTGCTCTTAGGAAAAATTGAAAATTTGCCCTTTGATCATGTCAAGGCAATAACAACTACACCGTCACCAAAAAAACTATTCATAAAATATAATCCATTGTATATTTAAATGACAATTAAATCCTAAGGAACATAAACACAACTAAACATAAATCCTAGTAATCTGCATTACTCTGTCAGGAACAACAGCTTTGCACAAAGTACTAAATTTAAAGCAAAGCAATGCAAAACGGAAAATTTACTTCGTTTTCTTCCTTCGTCTAATACATACTTGGACCATACAGGAACAAAACAAACATCGACTATCGATCAGCTGTGCTCCGACATTTAAGCCGCAGCCATTCGACCTCTGGGATACAGCCAAGCCGCAACCTTCCTAACTCAGCAGAGCCAATCAACCACAGCCATTTAACTCCAGGGAAAACAGCCCAGTCGTAGCCTTCACATCGCTGGAGAACAAATCAGCCATCACCATCCCGACACCGAGAGCCACCCGTCATCCAAGGAGCCAATCCACCGCGGAAGCTAAGCCGACCAGGACGTTGCACATAAATCCTCGTGCATTCTAACTCTCACAAGGGTATAAGCTAGGACTCGGGGCATAAGTGTGCTACCAACAATAGATACTGGGACATAATTGTGTCTCCGGAAGGGCCACTTGCTTGGCTTATTACTACTCCTAATCCACCGAGGCATAGCGCCACGCTTACCAGCAACCGCACGACCTAGCATTGAATATCTAAATTATATATATTGTTTTTATATTAATAAATAATAGTTTACTGATAACATTCCTTGATGTAATTGTTTACCGCAACAATTGGCGCCCAACGTAAAGTGTTCGACAAGGAAGAACCAATGTGAAGATTTATTCTACACAACCACAAATCCAGATCATCAGTCCCGTGCCCTTTACCTGCCAAGAACATACAGCAAAGAGGCTGGAAGAGGTCAAAAATACCAAAACAGAATGGTAGCATCAATAAAGAGCTAAACACGATGAACAATAAAATGAATTAACAGCCAAACTAGAAAAAGAAAACAAAGAACTAAGACAGTTAGTGAAAACCAACAGAACCAACATCATCATCGAACAAGCTCAGAGGAGAATTGAAGTAAAAAATTTTCCAAAAAACTTGAAGCAATCAATATAAACAAACAATCGTCTACATGTATCATGGATAGACCCGACAAAATAAACATACCCATGCCAACGTTCTATGGAAATCAAAGGAACCCTCATCCCAACAAATTTTTGACAGAAGTCGAAAAATATCACATCGTCAGAAATATTCGACAGGATAATCAGATGATAGTCGTGAAAACACGCAGAAAAGAAAAGTTTCCTATTGGTACCCGGTGATTAATGATGATGCTTCACCAAAATTCGACAAATTTAAAGACTTATATTTTAAACAATACGTTCCTCAGGGCCACCAATGGGAAACATTTATACAATGTACGGAAGTGGGAAAGAAGATAATTAGAACTGATTTCCAGGAACATTTCCACAATTGGATGAATCAGCTCAAGTACTTGAACATGCCAAAATTGGAAGAAGAACAGGCAATTAATCTATTTGTTAAACACTTCCAATATCTATTCAGGCATATTTCCAAAACTGTACAAAGAGAAAGTTCATCCCAAACTGGAAGAAACTAGGAGAAATAGGAAACCGGGGGAAAGCATAAAACAAACCTAAAACGGAACATAAACGAACAGATTTTCGAAACTACTTCAACTGCGAAGCTCAGAAGCCCGAAGACAAACCAAAAAGATTCAACCAAAGACCCAATCTATAGGTGAAACAAATAACGGTTGATGGACTCTCAGAAAACGAGAAGAAGAACAAGAATTTGACGGGAAGAAGTCAAAGAACGAGGATGGGGGTATCGCAGACACGGAGAGCCACCAATACTATATGCCACTCTCCAGAAAAAGAAGTATTAGCTACTGTACAACGAATAGTAGTAGACAAACTCCTGAACGATAAGTCCGATCTGCTCCCATGTTCCATTTCTTGCTGTGTTGTTAGTCTACATTCTTTATTTCATTCTCATTCCTCTGCGTACCTTGATCGTTTTTCTTCAGCAGTGCATTGATTTCACCTGGCCTTTCCTCTTGAACTATTCGTCTATTAACTTCTGCTTGTTCAAACAATTGACAGTGTCTGATGACATTCTCTAACATAGGATCTTCCCTTAAAAACCGAGTTTGCAATTCTCTATCCGTAATACTGAGTACTACTTGGGTTTTTTAATAATTTTTCTTCACACAATCCGAAGTCGCACGGTTTTGATAGCGTACGTAGATCTGCATAGGACAGATCACATTTTTCTCCATCTTGTTGTTTTGTTGTAAAAAAATTGTAATTTTCCATTATTTCATTTCATCGTGGAGTGCAATATATCTCAAGGGAATTTAGAATTTCATCAACTGTTCGTTCCTTGATTTCAAGGGTTTCAAGTAGTTTATTCCCATCACTTCCTTGTAAATTTAAAAGCTGTGGTACCTGAACATCTTTTGATGTTTTATTTGTTTCAGTAGCTAAGAAGTATATATATATTATTGTATTATTATTTTGAAGTATACAAAGTACATATTTTATAAAGGATTATTTATTTTAACGAAAACCATTGTCAATTCACAGGGTACATGAGAAGAGTGAGAAAAACCTATTACAAAAAACATTTTAAAAGGAACACACACTCACACTTGTGTGTCATTATAATATCTTATAAAAGATAATATAATAATATATCAGTGTCACCATATATACACATTATTACAATGAGGAAACGGCAAGACGCAGACAATTAGATAGCCAGGTTGAAACAAGGATAAGAGACCAGTGAAAATCCGCATCATCGAGTTGAAAATTACACGCTGTTCATGAGAGGAATTGCCAACGAGAACAGGAAGGTACTTATACCGGTGACATGACGTAGACATTGGGGAAAGAATCGCATAAAATGTACGGCCACGCGGGTAAATAAAAAACGTATCACATACTGAGAGAGTTGTGCACGTTCACAGGAATGCACAAGACCGTTAGTCAAGTTGTCACCTGTGACACGTGTCAACGCACCTAGAGCTTAACCTCTCGAGCGTAAGGATGAACGTCCTACCAACCTAAGAATTTATTGGTAACGGTGTCCCTCGACTTGATGGGACCACAACCCACAGGTCAGGGCGGAGTGTACTACATTCTGGCTCTAATGGACTTGTTTTAAAAATACACAAATTGTACGCCTTAGAGAAATCCATGACGGTTGAGATCATGAAATGAATAGTAGGGTACTACATACCAAAAATGGGGACCCCATGGAGTATATTGAGGGACAACGGGACACAGTCCAAGGCTGCCAGATGAAAGAAAGAACTTCAAGAAAAAGGCATGAGTGTGAGGTATACGACCAAGTATCACCCTCAATCCAATCCCATTGAAAGATATAACTGGTAGATAGGGAAGATACTGAGAGCACTGCGCCACAAAATATACGAAATGGTCAATTCTCAATTGGTTGGAGTACTGGATCAATCAGGTGAGATCCAAAGTCACCGAGATGACCCCATGACAAGTAATCGAGGGGATACTGCCACAGAGACCAATCGAGGAGGAGATCCAGTTTCCTTCTTAATCGTGACCTCCAGAACAAGAAGAATTGGTGACCATATTAAGGGATAAGATCCAAAAAAAGGCAGAGCAAAAACAAAGAAAATACCGACCGAAGAAAGAAGTATATAAAATCCCAGATCGGACAGCAAGTACTAATTCGTAACCACAAACTATCGTACGGGGCGGATAGTGAAATAAAAAAGCTATTACAACTCTACCGTAGGTCGTATAATAACAAAATAAACGGGAGATTTGACGCTTGCGTAAAGAGTTGCAAGTACCCAAAAGGCGGATATCATCAACGTGACCAATGTCCATTCGTACTTCCAAATTTAAAACAGCCAATAGGAAGCTGCTCTGTGGACGGACGTAATCTAAACTTTCGTAGATGCGGCATTTTTTGTAATTATTTGAAGAGGTGACTAATTACGTTTTTAAGAAAATTTAAGAAGGTTCCGGAAGAAAATGAATACGATAGGGTATAATATGCGATAGGGTATGCGCAAATTCTAGAAAAAGTTTATGACTTTTTTATATTTTTAAAGCGGCAAAATGTAATTTTGCTAGTGTACTATTTTTACTTAAGCCGGTCCTCTACACAGAAGAAAAACATCAACTTCAACGAGACGAAGACAAGAACAGAGATATTGCAGAAGATGTAAAAAGAAGCCGCTAACCGACACAAGAAGATTGCAACTGAAGGGGAAAAGCGGACTTCCAATACATACCAATCACAAATGAACTCAAAAATATAGAACCACATGATAGTTGGACTAAGTACTCGAACATCATGGAAAACGCCCCTTTATTGAAGATTCATGACAGCAAGTACATTATACTGATATGAGCCATTCGAAAGACCGCATACAAACCATGGGAACGTGCTAAAACATATTTTAGTGGAAATTGCAAAACATCCAGGAACAAAGCAGACATACACGGACAACGAAGGGAACACTCCGCTATGGTATATGTCAAAAAACCAGTTGAGGAAAGCATATATATATATAATATATATAGCACCATATACTGAGCGGCAATAACTCGTCCAGACGTTGAGGATTTTGACAGCAGAGAACTTACAACCAAAATCGAGGAGATGCAGTAACAACGCAAAATCCCAATGCCAAATTGGCGTTTATTAAAACCAACAAGTACACATCACCTCGTTATACCAACTAGCGAACATGAGAAAACCGGGAAATTCACACCAGCCAATAACAACGCGGCAAACCGGACACAAATATAGTAGAGTACCGATAAACATCGATGGAAAAGTCCGTCCAGCGCAATCGTATAGAACGCACCTACGTTAAAAATTTGCCTCTGCTGCACCTCAAGTTGACCATGTCGAGCAATCGCACCGCCGGAATACCTAGCCATCAGTTAGACTCAAAAATTGCGTCTTTGTCCTCAACATCCACCATCTATGTTTTTACATTGCTCCTAACCTTTAACCAGCCCATAGATGCCCTGTGAGTATCCCTCGCGAGGTTCCGCACCGAGACCCGTACGGACAGACTCGCATGAGGCAATCCCCATACGCTTCCTCCAAATGGCATGCCGGACTAATCTTTAAACTCATAAATTTCAAAGTCCCCCGTCAAATGATCAACCTCATCAAATCTTTCCTCAAAAATAGGATTTTGCACGTAAGAATAGACGACAAAAGATCCTAGACCAGGCTCATTAAAGCCAGTATACCTCAAGACTCATGCCTCTCCCCCCAGGTTTTCTCCATTTATGTAAACGATATGTCAAAAATCAGAACGTCAGCATCGCTCTTTTCACAAATTATACCCTTTTTTAGGCCTAAAGTACTACCAACAACGCCTCTACTAAAAAGTTCCATGATCAAATCAATTTCTACATCCCCTGGTTCATTAATTGGAAAATAACGATCAACCCTTCAAAAAGATAATCAATTCTATTCTCTCACAGATAGTCACAATACTCAAACAAAATCAAATTCAACGACACCCTATAAGCTGGTCCTTCACAATCAAATACTTAGGAGTCACAATAGACAGGAAACTCAACTTCGTCACACATGCCAACAACACTACAAACAAATAAGCAAATAAAGCAGCAAAAGCACTCCTATACTCGCTAATCAATTCACGCAGCCCACTTACACTCAATATCAAACATTACATTTACAAAGCCTATCATTCAATACATAGATCCTACGTGGACCACCAATATATCTATCAAAAGTTGGTCCAAGCATTAAAAGGTACAATCAATCATCCTCAGGAAAAACACGAACAGCCCATGGTTCGTATCAAATAAAACTATTGGGAACTCTGTCTCAATTATCACTCGAATCAAAAATTCAAATACAACCACATATCAAACATCATAAACTATTCGTTCTCTAAAGAGCATTCCCAAAAAAAAGCTTCTAATTATATAACTAACTCATAATCAAATTTATCTTTTAACTAAAATCAAAAACTACCCAAGAACACATTATCTTTTCTGGAAGAAGCAACTAACTTGATACAGAATACCCACCATCGAAGCAAAGTAAAGCAACCACCGACAAGCGATCAGCTGTGCTCTGACATTCAAGTTGCAGCCATTCCACTTCAGGGAATCAGCCAAGCCACATCCTTTCTGACACAGGAGAGCCAAATAACCACAGCCATCTGATTCCAGGGAAGCCAGCCCGGCCATAGTCTTCCCAACACGTGGGAGCCATCGGCCATCACCATCCCGACACTGAGAGCCACCCGGCATCCTAGGAGCCAATCTACCATGGAAACCAAGGCGACCAGGACGCTGCACACAACATCCTCCATTCCATCTCTCTCACGGGTATAAGCTAAGACTCGGGGCATAAGTGTCTTCCTGACATTATGTACCAGGACATAAGTGTGTCTCCAGAAGGACCTCTTGCTAAGCATATTAAAACCCCTAACATACTGAGACGTAGTGCCTCGCTTACCAGCGACCGCACGCCCTCGCATTTTATATCAAAATTATTTAAATATAATGTTTTATAATATTGAGAATAGTTTACGGATAACATTCCTTTATCTAGTTGTTTACCGTAACATCATTTATCTATTCTACCATTTAAAAAATATATTTTGTACTTGTAACTGTTATTTTGGAAATAAAATATCTGCTTGGTTATCATTGAAATACATATGTGTAGTGTGTACACCAATGTAAATAAAATAGATGTATGTAAAATAAATGAGTTTATGTTGTCGGCTTAAATTCTTCATCTTAGCCATCTTATACAATCGCAGTATTTTTATTAATGTTATCTTCTATATAATTACAATTGTGAAATTTTCTAAGATTATATAAACGTTTATAATCTTTCTTTTTCATAAAACTAAAACAAACCTGAATTTGATGATAAACTAACTCGACATTAAAAATATTAAAGAGAAAAATCCTCATTGTCAGTTTTAACCACCTAAGTACATCCTATCCGTAAACAATTAAGAACCTATACTTCGTTCAAGTTAAGAGTAAAAGGTATATAAAGTAATAAGTTAAAAAATAATACAAAAAATGTATAATTAACAGGACAGTTAGTATACGATGAACTCTATTTCAATATAAGTGAATGTAAGTATGTTGATTTATGTATTTATGATTTATAATCTATAACGCATAATTAAATTAACTATAATATATTATGTGAACTGTGTTAGCAAGTTTATAATTTTACAAAATCCATATGTATTTATTGAACAATCAAATTTCTCCCAGTTTATTAGTTATAGTTTCTTTTTAAAAAAATGCAATATTCTTAAACCTATTACATTATCGTGTCAGGAAAATAAGGGTTAAAAATATATGAAATTTTATAATAACAATATATTGTCATAAAACATGTAATTCTGTTCTTCGAAACCAAATAATAAGGCAATCGATTTTCTCTATAAAAAGAATATTTTATTATTACATAACAATTAACAAATACATATTATATTATTATGATTTATAAACATACAAACCTATAAAAAGAAAATCGATTTTTTTTAAAACTTATTATTTTAGATTTTATTACACTTATTAATTAACATTTAACAACAACTATATAATTACATTTTTGATATATTATCTTACATATGAGATCGCCCGACTGAACATGGAGGTTATACAAAAGTGTTACCACTGTTACATATCCCTTCTTCCAGACTTAAACTCCAGTTTATCTTTGAGGGCTTGCGATTGTACTGGAATTAGTTTGCTGCTATGGTAGAAGTTGGATTCTTTACGCTTTTTTACTCCTTTAACTTCATACATAGAATTTGATAATTTCTATATTATCCGAAAAGGTCCACTTCTGATCTCATCTAGTTTATTTCTATTCATTTTCTTAACATTTTCAATGTAAACCAACTCATTCTCTTGGAATGTGTATTCTGTCCTGGTATTTATCAACTCTTTTCTTATTTTTTTCATAATTATTTTTTGAATTTATTACTGCTTCCTCTCTATCTTTTTCTAAATTAAATGTTTCTTCTTGAAGTTCAACCGGTACAATTATAGGTTATACACCAAATAAGAAATAAGATGGTGAAAATTTTGTGACACTATGTGTTGTACTATTGTATTCGTCCACACATTCTTCAGCTATCTTAGACCATGCTCTTTTTTCTCCACTATTAATTTTACATCTTATTCTATTTACCAGAGTTTGATTTAATCTTTCATTTAGCCCGTTTGATTCCGGACAGTCAACAGATGTAAATATTAATGAGATTTTTATTGTCTGCATATAATTTTTAACTTCTTTGGAGTTGATACCCGTGTATTGGTCTGCCAAAACTATTTTTATTTGGTGTTGTTTTGCTACAGAGTCAATTAATTTAATACAGTCTCTTGCATTCTGACCTTTAGAAGTTGAAATAAATGCATATCTTGAAAAATGATCTGCCAAGATATGCAAATATTTTTTAGACGATCTATTTTTACCAAAACCTCCAACTGAGTCAATATACATTATTTCATAAGGTTTTGATGCCGGACCTAATTTTGAGAGTAGACCAATTTGCTTACTTCTTCTAGATATTTTATTTTTTATACACACTTCACATGTACTACAAAACTGATGAATCATTTTATACATATCTTTAAAAAAAATAATGAAGTCTTAATTTTTCACTCAAATGACTAACACCAATATGGCCATAAAATTCATGTATTTTCTTAATTAACTGGAGACCAAATTTCTGAGATATGAAAATTCTTTGTCTATTTTTGAGATTTTTAAATTTAATATTTCTCTTTTCTACAACTTTTTTAGATTCATTAATTTCCTTTACATTAGATTATTGGTCAGTAATTATTTCTTCTAAAGTAACCATATTTAATACTTTTAATATATCTTCTTCATTTTCAAAATTTTCTAAAACTGGGTTTCTAGGTAAAGAGTCAGCTTCAATATTTTTCTTACCAGGTGCATATATAATCTTAAAATTATATTGTGAAAGATAAAATATTAGATCTTGCTTTTACTTTTAAAGTTCTAATGGTTTATGATCTGTAATCACCGTAAAATCTCTTCCAATTAGCCAATGTTGCCAATACACAATGCTTCTTTTATCGACAAACATTCTAAATAAATTAATTTTTCTTCTTTAGTTTTTTTGAGAAATAAGCAACTAGATGAAGTATGCTATTTTCTTGTGGTTATTTCAAAATTGCTCCTAGACCCTCTCCACTAGCATCAGTATAAATGAAAACTTCTTTGTCTTGACAATAGATTGATAAAATTGGGCTTGAACATAGATACTTTTTCATACCACTAAATACTTTTTCACACTCTACTGTCCAACTGAATTTGACATCTTTCCTTAACAAGTTATATAATGGTTCCAGCTGTTCTGCTGCTTTTTCGATATATTTATAATAAAAATTAATTTTTCCTAAAAATTGTCGAACATTTATTTTTATTTTTTGGTTCTTCAAATTCCTTAATAGCTCTAAGATTATCTTTCAATGGTCTAATTGAGTTTTTCTCAATTATATGTCCCAAATATTTTAAAGAGTATTTTGCAAAATTACATTTTAACAATTTGAGTCGAAAAACCTCTTCATTGATTGCTCTTAATACAGCTTCTAGATGTTTCACATGTTGTTCAAATGTTTTTGAAAAAATTAAGATATCATCTATGTAGTTTATACAAAAATCATTTAAATTATGTCTTCTTATTATGTTTGCTAACGTCCTTCAAAATATTGAAGGTGATATTTTCAAATCAAAAGGTAAACATGTCTATTGCGAATGCCTATTTAGAGTCACAAAAGCTGTTTTCTTTCTATCTTTTTGTCTAATTGGAATAGACCAAAAAGCTGAATTTATATCCAAAGCTAAAAACCAATTACATTCTCCTGCTTTTACCATTATGTCTTCAATTCGAGGGAATGGCTGTGGCTCAGGAATAACTAATTTATTTAAATCTCCAAAATCTATACACAAACGTGATCTACAACCATCTTCTTTTTTATATACTAATGTGACTGGTGCTGCAAACGGAGAATTAGTTTCTTCAATTAAACCAGCAACTAATAAATTTGTAATTTGTGATTCTATCTCTTTTTGATCTGGTATTGAACATCTATATGGTTTCTTTGAAATATATCTATCTTCTGTTAATTTAATTTGTGCTTCCTCATATATTAACTCTACCCCCATCATATTTATTCATAGCAAAAATTAATTTATATTTATTAATAAGCTTTATTATTATTGTTTTATTCTTCACATTTAAATGTTGTAAATCAGCTTCAAAGTAACCAACATCACTATATTCATTAAGGTTTGCTTGTTGATAATTTCTTTTTTCTTCTTGATATCTAATTAATTCCTTTTCTTTGTCATTTATTTTTTGAAAAATATTTAAGTTTTCATCTTGTGATAGTTTGAATTTTTTAATAGCATCTAATCCAAGTAATAAATCATAAGAAAAATTATTATTTTTAATAACATATACATCTAATATTTCCTCAATTTTATTAATCTTTAAATGTAAACGAGCCCGGCTATTGATAAAACTTACTCCACTTATTGTTTTAAACAAACAGTGGTTTTCAAACATTTTTGTTTTTAATTGATTTATAATTTTGTGATTCACAAGTGTAATATTTGAACCACTATCATAAATACCTTTAACTCTTTTATTTTTATTAATTAATACATTCAACGTGATAAGTGGTGTAAATTTTACCGGGCGCTCTAGTTTTTTGATTATCTAATTCAAAATTCAATAATTCATCGATTTCAGTTTGATTCACTTCCGATAAGTTAACTTTTTTCATTTCTATATATTGTTGTTTATTACGACACAAATAAAGTGGATGATAACGAACTGGTTTATTTAGGGCTTCACCCATAGCACATGGTTTTTTCTCATTAAATGGTTTTGATACCATACTATATTTTTTGTCTGTGTTACTTTTTCTATTTACAGTTATATTATTGTTATTAAATATCCTCTTGTCATCACTTTTTTGTTTACTATATCCTAAATCCTACATTCTTATTTTATTCATTAATATATCTGTATTTGTAATCTCTTCTTTATCCAGTTTATCTTTTATATTCCACGGTAAACCCATAACAATCAAATTTATTCTAGATATATTAGACATAGAACTCTCAATTTCAAGTAATAAACTTTCTTTCTTTAAAGCATAATCAATGAGTAATCCGTTTAAATATTTAAAATTATATGCAAACCGTAAATTTGACCAACTTTTATCTGCATATACTTGTAAAAAAGAACCTGACCATTCCGACCACTTGCTTAATGACAATTTTCTTAAATTTGAGCTGTACCATTCTTTCGCACTATCTTCTAAAAATAATCTTAAACTCTGTATCTTTTTTGTTTCATCCATAACTTGATACCTATCACACTCTTTTTCGGATTGATCCAGCCATTCTTTAGAATTTTGCTGTTTACCATTAAATTTATCCACAACATTTTTTTTTTCTATATCAGCTAATAATATCTCTCTTTCTGTTAATTGGGCTTTTAAATCTTTATATAATTTTATTATTTCATTTTGATCTCCCATTTTGTGTTTAACTGTATTCTTATCTAAAATATTTTTTTTCTTCTAATTCTTCTAAATAGTATGAACTAAACACAAAATTCTGTTAATCATCCGTATATAAATTACCTACCTCGTTAGATAATGTGACTACTAAATTACGAAATTGTCCCTCCTTTATCATACTCTTGCAAGCATTTTTTACAATATTTACTTGAAACAAATCTTTATGATAACTCTCATGCTGTGCGCCATTGGGAAATATATATTCCGTTGTATCATCCAAAAATCTGATAGTTTTCACGATATTAACTAACTTATTATGAAGCGTTTGCTTTTCGAATCTGATCTTGACCTTTATAGACATCTTTCTTGGGACAAAAAAAATCGATTTGTAATTCTGTTCTTCGAAACCAAATAATAAGGTAATCGATTTTTTCTATAAAAAGAATATTTTATTATTACATAACAATTAACAAATAAATATTATAATATTATGATATTATAAACATACAAACATATAAAAAGAAAATCGATTTTTTTTAAAACTTATTATTTTAGATTTTATTACACTTATTAATTAACATTTAACAACAACTATATAATTACATTTTTGATATATTATCTTACATATGAGATCGCTCGACTGAATATGGAAGTTATACAACAGTGTTACCACTGTTACAAACATACTATATTATTAGAAATATGAATATTATTTAGTAATATTATATAACGTATAATTTTAGGGCAAAATTATAGAATAGCATTAAATGATTTTCGTACGTAATTTCTTCTAAATATTTTATTATAATTATTAATTATGTAATATAAATAAATAATATATTACAAAAATAGTGTATACATTTATATTTTTATTTATTTGCTGGGCATCTAATAATAGACGATCTATTATTCATTGTTTATCATACATTCGATGTATAGAATGTATTACTTATTAAGCATTTTAAATCTACCTGTATATATCAATTCTCCTAATTAATTTGAATTCAGAATAGGGTTACATTTATTTAGAGAAAGTTTGTGGTCAGGGAGACAATATATGGGATTATACTATTGACCAAAAACTGACAATTCTTATCGATTTATCGATTTCAAAAACTACCAGTAATCAAAAAAAATATGCCTGATACGACATGACATCTATTTAACTATATTAGGGTATGTGCACATTCTGTATCATCTTGTGCAAAATCTATTATTCATAAACATAGTATTTTTGGGGTTCTTTGATTTCATTCAACTAATTCCTTCGATATTCAGTTGAATAAGTCACATCCCAAAACTGAAAGCCTTATATTTGATAGTTTTCTAAAGACACTACATTTTAACGGATACAGACCATAAGTTCAGGAGATGTTACAAATCCGTATGTCTGAATGCCAGAGGTAATACATAAATAGCCACCCAAAATATTTATGTACTCAGTCCACTATGAATAAATAAATAAATGCTCTATTATCGCACCCTAATATTATATGTTATTGGCCTTTTTTTATTTTCGTATTTATCGTTTATTTATTTACACCAAATGCCGTTAATGCAATTTCCCCATATAATATAATATAAAATTATTTTAATATTTTAAATAATATACTTGTTTAAAATATACACATAAAATAATAATTAAATATATTTTAATAATATACACTTTTAGATTTCGAAGAACTCAAAACAAGTAATTATTACTCTCTATATTCATTAATATTATTTCAATTAAGTTTATTTCTTAAATTTTACACAGTAGCATTGTAAAAAACGAATGATTTTACAAATATATTTTAAAAATTAAATCATGTTTTCCTATACAAACAGATATACTTTCTGATTCGCTAGAATTTCTCTCACCTACCAAAGAACGACTACTGTTTAAAATAACCTTGTATTGACCATGTTATCAGTATAATACAATCTAAGAGCATCATTAGAAGTTAATATTGTTTTTCTATCTATTCGACTTCTTCAATTTGCTGGTAAATTGTTTATAAACATTTTTGCTCAAGTTATTTATGTTCTAAAATGTTGGTACAATTAAACCTATATTACTGCTTGTATAGATTCACTACTGAATCTCATGCTATTTTAGCAATTCTTAAACATATTTATTCAATCTTCTTCTCCTTCGCTTTCTCTCCCAACTATTTGGGGTCGGCCACCCTGGTCCTACACTTCCACTAAACTCTATCCCCCGCATCTTCATCACTTACTAATATCTTCTTCATATCACTCTCCATCACATCCCCCCAGCTCTTTTTCGATCTTCTATCAACAACATGCATTTCCCTTACTAATCTTACTGCCTCAGTCTCATCCCTCCTTAATACACGCCCGAGCTATCTTAATTTTTTTACTCTCATTTTGTCTACTATCGAAGCTACCCCTATACTACTTCTGATATACTCATTCCTTATTTTATCCTCTCTAGTAACTCCACTTATTCCTTAACATTCTCATCTCAGTGACACTCATTCTCTGTTCTATCTTTTTATCTACTGTCCAACATTCTGTTCCATACATCAGTGCAGGTCTCACCACTGCTTTATAAAATTTACCTTTTAACCTAATAGGGATTCTTTTATCACACAGAATATCTGACGTTTCTCTCCACTTCATCCATCCACACTTAATCCTGTGTTTCATATCCTCTTCGAAACCCCCATCTTTCTGTACAACAGACCCTAAATACTTGAACCTCTCCACTTCTCCCACCATATCCCCACTTAACTTTGTTTCTAGCCTTTCCCTATTCTTTCTGTATTTCCTTTCACCAAAATCATATTCTATATATTCTGTTTTACTCCTACTAATCCTTAGTCCTTTACTTTCCATAGCTTCCCTCCACTCTTCAAGTCTACCATTCACTTCCTCAGGACTTTCTCCTATCAGTACTATTCCTAAAACAAGTGTTCATAATTGCTAATTCATACGCTGATGCAAAGTCAAGTATTTTTTCTCCAGCCTCATTTCTTTTTCCATACCCATACCCTCCATGCACTCTATCATAATCTATTCTATCACAGCCTACATGGCCATTCATATCCCCACCAATTACAATATTCTCATTTCCTTGAACTCCTTGCATTACTTCATCCATCTCTTGCCAGAACTGCTCTTTCTGACTTTCCTCATATCCCACTTGTGGAGCATACACACTTACTATATTTAATACCTTTTTCTCTAATATTACTCTCACTAAAATAACCCTATCATTTTTTCTAATCACCTCTACCACTTTTCCTTTCATTTCTTCATCTAATTTCACTCCTACACTATTCCTTGTACTAGTCCTTCCTGAATATATGATTTTATACCCCTCACCAATTTCTCTTGCTTTCTCCCCTTTCCACTTTGTTTCTTGCACACAACAAATATTCACATTCCTCCTCTTCAAAACTGCTGCTAATTCCCTACTCCTACCTGTCAATGTTCCTACATTCCACATAAATACTCTCACTTTGAACCTATCCTGCGTACTCAATTTCTTGAATCTAACCCAAAACACTTTGGTGCTTTCCCTACACCATCGCCATCACGGCCGTTGAGTAGACCCGCACACATAACTAATGGAACAGCTACCGCAGCCGCTGTCAGGATGGTACTGGTCACTTGGTCCCTTAGGCTATCTCCACACCGAAGTACGCAATTTGGTTTTCCCCGCGAACATCCGAGATGGGAAAACTCGCTTATATTCTTTTTAAGACTCCTCATACTTTTTTGATAAGTTTTATGTCGGCTGTCGACCTGAAACAACCTCAATTAGTCGACTTCTACGACAGGCATGAAGAAACCGTGGAGGTATTCTTAGCCCCTCCACAGAGCAACTTATTTATTCACTGAATACCATTTATTCATATTTCAGTTTTTACAATCAATTTTTATTTTAATTAAAATTGTATATATATCTACCTAGTCTCATCATACATAACATGTGATAATTTCACTTTTAAATTTTATAATACTACTGTTATATATCTGAATTTCAAATGATTCCGTGATAACTGAATACGAGATTTTATGATTTTATATTCATATCATATATTTCATAATAATTAAATTTTTAATAAAAAGCTTATTAAATTATTTATTTATTTAGAATTTAAATTTATTTTGATTTAGATCAAGGTCATGACTATGGGATGGAAATAATTAATACAGGTATGATACTTAATAGTCACTATATTTTATTTCTAGAAAGTATATTGACATGAACGCTACGTAATAAAAAATAATTCCAGTTATACTCTTTTGTGAAGTATACTTGAAATTAAAAATAAATTGTTGAATTTTATGCCGATCCGTGCTCATGTGTGTTGATGACTGCACGTTTGCCATGAACGACATAGTGAACTTATACTCCTAGTATAAATGCGAATCAACGTAAACAAAAAAAAAGAAAGAACCGCGGGATGTTTTAGGTAAAAAACTTACTGGAATGCGTTTATTATGAACACGCGTGTTGTACGAATATAAAGTCTTTTATAATGACGTTATGTGAACGCGGGAAAACGACAAAAGTTAAAATAAAACAAGACACAAATTCGGTATGTTTGAGCATTGGTTAATTACATATAGATAGACCACGCAATGATAAATAATGGAAACTCCTAAATAAATCAAATGGCGGTATAATTCTAGTAGTGATGGATTCCGGATAACAGAATGCGTTGTAACTGATTTATTTATTCCATGATATTTGTTGTAATTTTTATCACATATAATTGATTAATTTCAAACAGCATAATCTATAATAATATTTGAATATACAAACCACGATATAGAGAAGACCACATACTTAATGGGAAATATTAAATTATTATAGTTTTAATAGTTTTACATATTAAAATTGTTGTTTTATATTTTTCTTGTGTCATATATTTTATATATTTTTATGTCACAAATGAAATGCATTATTGGGGTTATTACGTACTTTTATATTTACACATTGATATTTTTATTTGTGTATATTTAATAAAGCGATTTTTTTAATAGCTATTTTCAACACGAAATTGTATAAATTTTTAAACTAATTTCAATGTATTATCTATGTTCATAAATTCAAAATTGCAATATTGACACATGAAAATTAGTTTAATAAATTTAAATATTCCAGTGCCAGAAATAGCTATAAAACAAAACATGTTATTGCACACACTCACATCGAAAGGGTTAACAATTAAAACAGATAAATTTCTAATTTTGATACCGGATAAATTTTTAATTTATTTTGATGCCTAAACTATGATCCTAAACACAAAATTGATGGAGATACAGCTGCTTCAAAAATTTGAGGATTATTATTCCGATTACCGGTAAGGCGGTAAATATAATTATTATATAGGTACTATAAGTACATAATATTATTATCAAAAAAAAAAATGTACAATAAAATTGAATATCGTATGTTTCATATAATATGTAAACAGAACCTTAATAAAGTCGTTTACTTGTTTTTCGGAATTATGAGAAATAACCTGTTTATTTGATATCCTGGTTTAGTTTTTTCTTATGCGTTTATAGATAGGTATATGATAATTTAAAATTACCATCTTGATCTCACATTTACTACTGGATAATAAGTATTCTTACACATATAAGTATATATCCACAGATATTTTTTAATAATATATGACAATAGGTTTTTCTATTGATAATAAATCCGATAAGAAATAATACAATTGTAAGGACTTTCATCAAAATTCTATAGGTAATAATTAAATGTGTAAGTATCAAATTAGATTAAGCATATTTTAGTTTAGGTACATTTTTCCAGGTATGTCTTATATTAGACGAGTACCTGCGTTTCTTCTATTAAAAATAATTTTAAAAAATTATAAAACCCCACTCTACAAGCGTACCTACTAAACACTATTTCTATACGTTTAGCAATATTTTATATGTTGTATAAAAAAAATAAAATAATTCACCATCAACACACTCTATTTTTAGTTTTTACATATTACATATGTCTAAAAATACGTAATACGATGTTTATAGTACTTATAAAGCATAGGTATACTATTTTCTATCACTTTTTTTTGTTATGGTGTTATTATAATGTTTAACATTTTTATTACAAGAATTAATATGTTGTTAAAACTGAACTAGTAAAATATAACAGTAGAATATAAATTATAGATTGGTATATAATTGGAATGTAAAGTATTTTAATATAACAATCAAAAAAAAAAAAAAAACGGCAAGTAGATTTTAACGAAGTTTTATGACCGAAAACTATTGTTCATACTATAAAATTATAAAAATAAATACCATTGTAAAACCATATCTATATCTTCGTTAATTAGTTTTGAATATAAAATAATTTAATTATCTTTTTTATAATTGACTAATACTACAGTATTCCAATATAAATAATATCACATACATATATTTTAATTTTACAAAATCCATAAAGTACAGATTTATTATTATGAAAATAATATAAAATTCTCATTATATGTGAGTGTATTACATACAAATAATTTCGTTAATCAGAAATGCAATGAAATAATCGTAACTCAAATCTCAAATACCTATTTTTTTCTTCATAACATAATAAATATACGTGATTTTTAAAAATTGATTTCTATGTGATGAGTAATATGAAATAGAGATTTCTATTGATACAAATTATAAACATGAATTTAAACAAAAATTAAAACGATAACAGAAAAATAACATAATTAGTGTAAACCTCAATATACTGAAGATTTATTTATACCAATTAATTTAAATTAATTTTTGTTTTATAGATATAGAAGATACCAGGAATCAAAGAAGTTCAGAACAGTTTTGCCTAAACTACGCGATGACTAGACGATTTACAACATAGGTTACATATTTAATCATTATTTTTTTCATTTAATGTTTTTTTTTTTTAAGTTTTAGCTAATAATATAAATAAATAATCATATATTTTTTGAAAAAACCACGTTTTATTTTTAACAACGTTAAGATTATTGTATTAATATAATTTATTATACCTATTTATAATAGCGTTGAAATAATTTTAATTCAAAAATAAAAAATTTAATTGAAAAATTTAACATTTTATCTAATTTATACATATAATATAAATTTATCCAATTGCTATATTTGTGCTAGTATATTCTTTATAAAATGATTCACATTAATTTATTATTCATATTTACTAACTACGTAATACTAACAGTCAAGGTCGTATCTGAAGATGGAAATCCATTGGATCCGAATCCTCTCCAATTTTTTTCAAAAATTTGAAAAATGGTTTATGTAATCTATTGGGTTTTAGCATGCATATCAATATTTTTCATTATAGCCAATTACTTAATGAACCATAACACTTTAAAAAAAAACATATACTTTTCTATGTAGATTGTGATTTATATGTCAAAACCATTATATGGATATAGGTAAAATAATGGATATATGTAGGTATGCAATAAAACATTGATACAGTTATAAAAAGCATCATCAAAGATAATATTATAAAAATTATTTTTTTTAAAATAATTAACATTTAAACTTGCAAATAATAAGTAGTTATAATTAAATTTAAAAGGTGGTTCTCTGTGGTTAGATTTATACAAAGTTAAAAAAAACCTATTTTTGTACATCGTTGGTTGATCATCGCTAAAAGTCGAGGGAAAACGAACTACCTAATGTCTATATAATATTATATTTGTGTATCCTTTAAAAAAATTATAGTCCCAGGACATATATAAGGGTATGGCTTGCGCCATTTACTGGAAATTCTGAATTATTGCCATGTTAGTTATTTAGTTAGTCCCCAACGATCAGTGCAATTTCTAGGTGAGTCTGGGTTCCCTTGTTACATCGCCAACAATGGACCACCTATCAGGAAGTGTCCTGGGGTTTAAACTGAACAGTCTTCAAGGTTTTTTGTGAGTGAAGATAGAGGCCTTGTGTTGTGTAGTGGCTTATTATTATTATTATTATATTATTTTAACATAAACAGTATATTATTAATATGTATACACATTACACATTGGTATACGTGACCACGGGAACGAGTAGTTGGAATTCGCTGATCCAGCGGATCCCACCCTCGGTTGTTGGCCAGATAGGTTTCCCTGGCCACAGGGTTCGGAGAGTTGGGTTGAGAACGCCAATCATGCAGAACCTCTTTTTATATGTATATCATAATTTTCTTTTTCTTTTATTGTTTTAAGCATAATAAATAATCTTTTATAACAAATTTGTGCTTTTAATTAACGTAATAAGATTTCCTCACCGACTGATATGATGTCGACACATTATTTTGGTGGCAGCGGTAGTCAACAATTTATTTTCAACAAATTGTTGAAGAACCTACGTGTGTTAACGTCATTATTCAGTTTGGAAGTTATAAAAAAAAAAAAACATCCAGTCATAAAAATCTACAGAACATCAGGTCAATAAAAAGAATAAAAAACCCTACAGAGCATCCAATCAGAAAATCCGCAGAGCATCTATTCAAAAAATCTACAGAGCATCAGGTTAAGAAAAACCTACAGAGCATCAAATCAGAAAATTTAACAGAGCATCTATTCAAAAGTCTGCAGAGCATCCAGTCAGAAAATCTAAAGAAAATCCAGTCAGATAATCTAAAGAAAATCCAGTCAGAAAATCGAGAAAAAAAAGAAGTACGATAAAAGTAATACGGGCCACAGTCGCCGTTGTCTTGGAATTTCAGTAATTATTATACGTATATAATATACGTCTTCGTTGTTTATACATGTACACAGTTGTATAAATATATATCATACATCACGGTCGAAATGAAATACGTAAGCATTTTCACACGTTCGTTACTGCACGTGAAGTATATATATATATATATATAAAATAAATAAATAAAAAACGTCATATCAAAGTGTACATCGCCGCCGTCGCAGATTACGTCACTGCCGCCGAGAGTCGTAGTGCTGCCCAACTACGATCGTTTCCGTCGTTTCACGAGAGGTACCGAGACGGGACTTACAAAATATTCGTCGTCGAGCTAGCCGCCGTCGATCATACCAAGGACATCACCACCGCCGTTGTCAACGTCACACAACGTAGCCGCCCAACTACAGTGGGACAAGGTCACAGCCGCCGTCAGTCGCCGCATATGTCAACAAATGGTTATCACTTATCATCAGCAACAATGTGCCAGTATACGAGTATATATAACTTGTTATTATTATTGGTGAATGTTTTATTAAATAATCGAACGGGGTTTGCTACACAAGTTTTGGACAACTTAATAAACATCAGCAGCTTTACACATCATACCGAAATGTATTATGAATTTCGAGAACACATCAAGCTTACAAATAGCGACTGGAACTTTATCACTTTTGTAGAACTATTTCACTATAGTTCAAAATTTCAAACTTTAATGTCATCATATAAAGCAACAGCCCAAATTTGCACTGATCTTCAAAATAAGATTAGTGTGGCTGAATTTTCACACTCTTGTAAACAATTTGATCAGTCTACTCTTACATATTTATTCGAGATTGAAGCAAACATGATAAAATCTGGTCATCAATAGGTTAAGAAACCTCAAAGGGAGATCGTAGTCGTCGAAGTTTCGGAAACTCTATGTTTCAAGTAGCAAAAATATCATATAACTCTAACTCAGTTTAAGACATTGGCCTTATTGTTCAAAAAATTAGAGAATTATACCTAACTAAGCAATCGACAACAGATATAGTAGGGAATCAAATCAGACTAGTTGAGACCACAATGGGAGAAATAACAAGATCTATAGGTAATATATGAGACAGTCAAGAGAGGTTCGATAGGAACTTTAAATTATTACAAGGTCAAGTGATTAAAAACTCAATAACAGTAAATTCTCTTCTTGTGAAAACTATTTTATTAGAACAATCAATTATTCTCGAGTCGCTTCTTAACCAATACGCATATGAGACTCAAAATCTAATTTCTATTATTAATTCAGCAGTTCATGGTAAAATTCATTCTACCATATTACCACCCTTAAAATTCCTTCAATAATTGAAAGCGATCCAATTAACTTTACTTCCGGGTACCCAACTTCCGTTGGAACCAATAATATAAAATATACCAGAGTATTTGTCTATTTCATCAACTTCTATAATCCAGAAATATTCTTTCTTAATTTTCGTTCTAAAATTCCCTATAATTACAGTTAATGGTTATGATATGTATCAGCCTATTCCTTTACCGTTTTACATCGAAGACAATAATGCAGTTTTTATTGAGACAAAAATCGATTATATATCTTTAAGTGATGATAGTGAATTATATTTTATAATAACCCAACAACAAAGTGAAGCTTGTCCTAAGTTAAAGTCATACACTATTTATATAGGTAAGGAACCAATTCAGCGCAGGGTTTCATCTACAATATGTGAAATTGAACTCTTACAAAACCCACAACTCCTTCCCAAATCTTGTAGAACTAGGTATATTAGTCTTGATGCTAGTATTTGGAATTGGTTATCGAAAACAGACTCTTGGATTTATTGTACGCGTTCTGAGGTTGTTACTTTAACTTGTAAGAATCCTCAAAAATCTTTCCAGTTTAATATAAAAGGCATTGGTCGAATAAATATCACTCTGTCTTGTATGTTACATAGAACCCAAGCAATATTGTTACCTATTTTTAACATGATGATTAACCATACCTTATATGTTATACCAGACAACCCGTTATTTAGTGTAGATAGAATTAAGCAATCATATTTAAATAATGTTAATCCTCAAACTTTTAGTAACATTGGTTTATATAAAAATCTACGTCAAATAATACACGAATCAACAAAAATAGGAGAATTAGAGAATAAACCTTCGAACCACATATTAATCATTCCCACTGTATATCATATAATTATGGAATATGTATGTCTTATAGTGTTAGCTATTATAATAATAATGATAATTGTTAAATATAAGAAACAAAATATTCGGATTTATAAACCAGAAATAGCAGAGACTCAATGTTGAACTTATTTATGATGTATAATACATATCATTTTTTTTTTTTTTTTTTGTATCGCTTTATTTACGTTCTGAAAATCTTGTTTTGTAGTAAGTTAGTTGTAGTAAGTTGGATAAGTTGCAGGGACTGCTCCCATTTAACCCTGGGGGTATGTTGTGTAGTGGCTTATTATTATTATTATTATATTATTTTATCATTAACAGTATATTATTAATATGTATACACATTACACATTGGTATACGTGACCACGGGAACGAGTAGTTGGAATTCGCTGATCCAGCGGATCCCACCTTCGGTTGTTGGCCAGATAGGTTTCCCTGGCCACAGGCATCGGACAGTTGGGTTGAGAACGCCAATCATGCAGAACCTCTTTTTATACGTATATCATAAGTTTCTTTTTCTTTTATTGTTTTAAGCATAATAAATAATCTTTTATAACAAATTTGTGTTTTTAATTAATGTAATAAGATTACCTCACTGACTGATACGACGTCGGCACATCACTTGAATTCAGACAGGCCTTTACCTGGCATAAAACAGTATTGAATTTTTCAATAGTCAAAACGACAATATCAATTAATAATGTAACTTTAAATAATGTTTTGTCGATTTAATTCCAACTTTCCATAGACCACCTTGAAGAGGATCTAGTGGAGGAATAATGTTAAATTTAATTGCTGTACTATATCTTGCTATTTGTTTGATTACCATAATATCTTTAATTCATTATCCAAACCTCTAAAGGGTTCTGCATTGTCTGAGTATATTTCCCGACATAGTTCTCCACGGCTCACAAACCTTTTTAAAGCTACCAAAAATGTGGAAATTCTTAGGTCGGATACCATCTCTAAATAAACTGCTTGTGGAGAAGCACACAAATAAACAGATATATCCTTTGGTTGTTACAGAGTGACGTAACATACTTTGTTTGCTATAAAATGGTCCACTATAATCTACTCCAGTCACTTCAAATGATCGAGAAAGTATGAGTATCGCAATTGATAGATGGCCCATTTGCTGGATAGCTGGTTTCTTTTGACTGATCTTACAACGTACACAGGAATGTATGATGCGACAAACCGTGGATTGTCCTCAAAAAATAACGGAAGTTCTGCTGCGCAGCATTTACAAGACTGACTGAACTCTAGTATGCAGTTGATAATGATGTTCATGACGGACGATTAAATCGGTTACATGATGGTTTTTGGATAAAATGATAGGACTACGTTCGTTAAAAGGCATATCTGAATGGAGAAAACGACCGCCTGTGCTAAAACGTATTTTTCAAACATTAGAGTTCGTATTATTATTTTGTGCTACCGTACGCGTTAATCAGACGAATTGACAACTACGACAAAAAGTAAAATATAATTTTTTCAACCTATTTATATTGATTTCTATTTGTGCTTTCCATTTCATATCTTTTTCAAAATAAATTCCTAGATATTTTACTTTACTAACACGATTTAATATAAACAGTCAGATTCAAAATTCTCTTTCCCTAAAAAGGAAAGCGAATGATTTCTAATGCCCCTACTTATTTTAGATAAAGAGATATTTCATAGGAAAATTTAAATAAAAATAAAAAACAGTTTTATTTATATTACATGAAGATGAATTAGCCAAGTTCCAATGTTTTACTGTAGTAAAATCTTTCTTCGCTGCCAATTTAAATTAGTCGAATTTTCCCCTTTAAAAATAGTGCAGTATAGCTAATACCTTTCCTAACAAATTAAGTATAATTGGATCATTAATGTAAATTAAAAATATTATAGGCCCCAAAATATTACTTTGTGGTACTCCAAACTTAACAACTTTAACTTCACTAAGTCATTAATTCATACGACTCGAGTACACTAAAATAAATACGACTTAAACCAGTTTAAAAAATTATTTTCACTTATAAATTTTTGGAGTTTAGATATTAATATGGTGTGAGAATCAAATGCTTTTGCAAAATTAATAAATATACCTAATCATTTATCTTCTTGATCAAGTGAATCATAAATATAATTAGAGAGTAAAATAAATGCTTCATTAGTATTCATATTTTCTCTAAAACCAAATTGATTGCAATTAATATAATTTTTTAATTTCCAAAAATATTCAAATAGGTTTTTCCCAAAATACTCAATTATTTTACTAATAGTTGATATTAAAGCAAAAGGGTCGATAATTAGAAATGTTATTGATATTACCATTTTTAAATACAAGAATGATAACAGATTGTTTATATATTTTTAGCTAAATGCTTGAATTGAAACTCAAATTAATAAAATATGTTAGTGGTTTAATAATTGTAGACGCAATGATTTAAGAAATTCTGAAGATTTCATATCAAAACCAAAAGATTTACCATTCTTTAGTTTTAAAATTGTTTGTTGCACTTCAGTCTCCGTAAAATCGTTAAATAATAAAGCATAAAATTCAGAATTATAACAGTTGGAATTACTTGTATTATATTTATATAATTAATAATACTCTTTATTAATTCATAAAGCTATATTAGTACCTAATTTAAAAAACTATTCATTAAATAACATGATATAACTGATTTTTCAGTAATATTGATAATTGTATATTCAAATTTAATAATATTACTCTTAACTTTATTTTTCTTACTTCTATCGAATATATCACTAATAGTTTCCCATAATTTTTTAGTATCTCTAACATTTATTTAATTAAGTTTTTATAATGTGTATTCTTTACAAGTCTTATTAATATACATAACTCATTTTTATGTTTCTTATGGTATTTAATTATTTTTAAATTAGCCTGTGCATTTTTAATAATAAGTTTAATAATAATAATATTGTTTATTACGGAATAAATTTCCAATTACATTTAAATGAATATAAGACAGTATATGAGTATTTTAAATAAAATAAGAAATATAAATCAAGGTACATATATATGTGTATATAAATAAATAATAGAATAAATATATAAAATAAAATAAATAAATAATAAAAACAAATAAAAAAGATAACTAAAAAGTTTAATCAATATAATA
>JAIPRL010005430.1:0-32195 GCA_025469235.1 Pemphigus obesinymphae | reverse complement strand
CCACAACGTTCCAGCTCATAAGACAGTTTTGGTGAGTACCTATTTATTTTCGAGTATCCACGGGCGTGTGCACCATCATCGATCCCGACCAGCTGTACGAAAATATCCTAGGAATATTTATATTCTATTTACATGTAAGTACTTAATATTAATAAATATACTTAATACGTATTATATAGGTACGTAATTTTTATAACGTATCTATATTTATTTGATATTATTTATCTCAAATATTTTAACACCAATAGGTACCGACATTAAAGATATGTTAATTATTTCTATAAATATTATAGGTACTTACTTAATATTTTAATTACCTATTTAATATTATAAAGTATGAACTAATTAAAAAATTACCTTAATGCAATTGCAAGTCGTTCCGGTGATGAAATTGGATTGCGGAAGTTCGATGTTTTTTTTTTGTATTTCATTAGAAATGAAATCTAAAACCTCTTCAAAACAATCAGGAATCATCCTAAAATACCTAAATGTAAAATCTTTTGGGATCACTTCTCAGTTGAGGCAATAGAGTAGTGTACCCTCCGAATACCTCGCGATCTTTATTTATATTATGCACCCAACATTTTTTTTTAGGGTTTCTACAAAAAAGAAAAAAGTGAAACACATAAATGTATAATTTTGTTCGCATATTATAATATTTCATTACCATATTAAAAATACCTTTCATCTTCTTTGTCTGCTATTATTGCTGCCAAAATTAAAGTTTCGTCATCATCCGATTCCGAAGAAAAATTAATGTCCATTATAAATTATAACACTATACCCATAAGTATATAACTAAAAACTGTATAGTTTGGAATGATCTACAATATAAAATTAGGTATATACTTGCAGATGACAATCGTTTAACCTTCAGAACTGCAGACACTCGTATATTGGGTGCTCAGTATGCTTAAAGATAGTAAAATATACATTTTCATGAGATAAATAAACGCTGATGATAAACAACATCATTAAATAACTATAACTAATATGATTTAATGTAAAATTGTAAGATATTATCAGACCGCATAGAGAAATCAAATATTACTAAATAAATAAAAAAGACTTCCAAATCTATTAAAATTTGAAAATTTGAAATTGTATAGGAGTAGGTAGATACAATTTAATGTAGAAGTAGTTGGATAGGTAGGTAGGTACCTATATAAAATAAATATTATATAATATATTATATTTTATTATATAATTTTAAGTTACATTATAGGTACTGTATACGTAGGTATCTAGTAACATATTATATCGCATAACGCACAATTTTTACCGCCACCGCGCTGCAATATCTGTATAACTGTATCTACTAATAAAATGTATTATTTACATAATAGTATACCTATTTATATATTTGTATTAGAATGAATATCTACTTATACATAATATCATTGATTATATATAGTATATACTATATATAATTAATGATAAAATGTATAGGTTTTATAGGTATATTACTTTATATATTATTATTTATTTAATTTATATATTAAAATATAATATTTGTGTTTAAAATTTAAAAAAAAAAAGAAGAGAGAAAGAAAAATTACAAATAATTAAGATTAAACAGACAAAAATTAACACTAAGAACTAAGGAATGAAGGGTCCTCATTGGCCAGTTTCATCATACGGACAGTAGGGCAATTAGTTAAATAATTAATGCGGCTAAAAGGAATACGGAAAGGGAAGGAGTATCTGGAATAAAAAGTTGGAACTCTGAAATTAACTTTAGACAGGAGGGCAGGGGCATCGACTTCACCATTAATAAGTTTAGAAAGAAACGTAAGATTACCCTGTTTCCTCCATTATCACACAGGGTAGACAAACAAAGACATTGCAACACAGGTTCATACTCATGAGATGCGCACTCGATGTGTAATGCGAAAGCGGCAAATTTCAAAAATTTCCGCTGAACTCTTTCCAGCTGATAAATATTGAATTGGTCCGGGAACATTTCGCTTATTCGCGGTTTTCATGTACGGGCACTCAATCGATACTGAATATTATATTGGAAAAACTGTTAAATTACTCTTAAAACTTGTGAAAAATATTCACGCGACAATTTGCAGATTGATTTGTTGGATATTTTCGACACGTGTGTTAGAAATATATTTGAACATATTGTAAAGCCAAGTTCAAAGCTATTATTACAATATTTACTTACGACCTCACGAAACCGTGCATTTGGACTTTATAGAATTTATTGGAATCAGACGTTTGATACTTATAAATCACAGTGTTCGGAACGTTCAATATATGAAAAATGAACCCGTCCACGTTCACGTTCAAATGTATTTCAAAGGAACACGTTCACACTCACGTTCTTTAAAAAATGAACGCGTTCATCTGGTCGTTCATTTTAATCAATCAATTAAACAAAATAAATACATTGTTCACATATATATATACTAAAAAATTACTGATTCATAGAAACTATCGGTTTTATTTTATATCAAACTCAAGTTAATTGGAATTTTAAGTATTATATTTAAATCTAATAAGGTTTATAGTGAATAAAGCTGCAATATATTTTTAATTAATTTGAACAACTTAAAAATATGAACGTCGTTTATGTTCACGTTCTATTTGACAGAAACGAGTGACGTTCACAAAATATGAACGTGAACACATGAACGTCGTTCTTTCCAAACACTGGTTATGCAATATTCCTTGCAGTACTTCGATCAATCAAATTATAGGTTGGGGAGATGTATACTCAATACTCATATATATATATTTATATATATTATGTATATCTTGGCGAATTGAGTTTTTAATAAGTGAAAAAGCTCACAGACTTATTTTTTCAAGTATTTATGTTTCTATACTTATGAAATTTAATTTAATTTATCTATCCCATAATATATGTTGTACAAATATTTTTTTTAAATCTACCATCAATACAAAATAAGAAATTTAATATATATTTGTCCATAGTCATTTGCATGGATAAAAAATGTGCTAAAAATGACATTAAATTTATTGATAATAATTTTAAATAGATAAGGCTATGTATGAGACATATGTTTATCGGGACAGGATACTTTTGATGGATGTATTGCATTTGAAAGCAATGATAAATCATTGCATTGATTCTGCAGAGTGAAGCTTCCGTGTAGTCATGACTATTATTACTATCAACTATATAGGTATTTAACATATGTTTACAATATTACACAGTAAGGAACAAACATTGGAATAAATATTAAGTGTGACCTTATTAATATTAAAATATTGATTTACAATAGCTGATTGTAATACACATAATATTTGTATTTACTTTATTATACATTCAGTATAATTTTGTGTTGTTTTTTGTACTTGTCTTTTTTTCAATAATTAAAGTATCTATCATTTTTGAAAATTTCAAGTCTTTAGACCATTTTATTTCCAGAGAATATATTTCATACCTGTTATCGAAAAAATATAAATGGCAATAAAAAATAGCTTTCTTGCTCACTCAGAATCTAAAACAGATTTTCGAGATTTAAGATCTAGACAACTATATATAATATTTGAATATAGATAAAGTAAAAAATTTCAGATCTTAAACCCTAAGACTACCCCTTTAGGACTTAACAACCACAAAAATAATACCTATCAATAGCCCAAAATAAAAAAAATAAAGGTATCACCGAAAAAATATCAAAGATCTACTACATTACATATTCACTGTAAATTTCAACCTTTTAAATCATTATTTTTGGAATTACAAGAAATAACGAAATAAAATTGAAATTTACGAAATCTTTTTAGATAATTTTTTGGAATTTTTTCCTTATGCATTAATAAGCTATTAGAAAAATTACTTCTTTAAAGTAACAACTGGTTGCAGTATAGTACCGGAATAATTGGAACACGTTTTCTGGTCAAAAAGTTGTACCTATACAGATTAGAGAAAAATAATAAAATTAACATCACTGTAAAACCTCATCCACTCAGAATCTAAAATATGAAAAAATTCTAAATGTATGTTTTTGATTATATAATATATATAAATATTTTTTATTTTGATACTTTCTATTTTATATATAGGTATATTAAAAGTAAAAAAGTCGTCCTAATGATAGAAGTTGATCCATCGATCCTCGGACAGGATAGTGTATTATTATTATTTCTAATTTGAAAACAAATATTAATTATTGTATTTGAAAAACGATTTTAAGTGAATTTCGGTAAGTGTTTTTTCTTTAGGGATTTAGTTTTTAAGTCATATGTGCATTTATCAAGGGCGTTAGTAATTTCAAGTTCTAGAAAATAAATAGGTATATCTAAAGATAGGTTATTAATTGGTCACGTAACAAAATTATTTTATTGAGTTAGAAACACATTTTATATTATGTGTCCTACAAAAAAAAAAAAATGACTTCGAGTTAATCATAATTTTACACGAATCAAAATGTTTCAATGATTTAATGCACAGTCTTATATGTGGATACTGGATATAATGTATGTTATATATGTTATGTGTGACCTCTATGTTAAACGAAACAAATAAATATTGTTATTTATCGGCCATTAACATTTTTTAATAATTATGTGAGAGTTATAAACTGAATTATAAACGTGGATTATCATTCATTGTCTTAAAATGAATTTATTATTTTTATTCTATAAAATTGTAATTTAAATAAAATTAAAAAAATAAAACAATACCGCACTTAAACATTTATACATTGTAAACATTTTTTAAATCCATATTTCAAGGTAGAAATTAAATTTGTGTATATGTCTGTAAATAAATTCTAAGTACAGTCAATGAAAAAGTTTTATGCTGTATAAAAGATATTGCACTATTGTAGATAACAGATTGAATATTAAAAACGCTCTACTATACAATTTCAAAACACTAATAGCTATATAAAATCTTTTAATTTTAAGCCAGTGCTCATTGCAGTCGATTTTCGAACAATATTACACAATATTTAAAATGGTTTTCTTTTTATCGCTATTGTTCTCAAACCAATATTATTATTAATTGGTTTTATGCTGATACGGGAGGATAAAGTCTAGTTAATATTATTATCATAAACAAATAATGATATTATATTATTATGGTGATATTGGTAACTGACATAACTAACTAGACATTCACGATAATTTAACGTCGTTTACGGCAATTTTCATATTATATGCAGTGTCGGTATTATTATAAATGTGCAAATCAAGTCATACAATAATTGTTCAATTATGTAAAACTAAGAAAACTAATCAGTTATCACAATAAATTATATTAAAGAATTAAAAAATAAAGAGCTGATCATTTTAAATTTTGGGAAATAAATTAAAATTTTCAAACTTTAAATAATTTTTTATATTTTCAGTATAATTTTTATATATAGAGAGAGTATCCCAATGAGTTGAAATTATATTTTTATCACTAGACGTCCAACTATATACAAACTATCAATTTAAATTTTATACATATACTTTAAACAACGGTATAAAAAAATATATGTAGTAGTGTAGTAGTACACATTTTATATTCATTCTAAATCGACCAAAATTCCAGACACTTTATAAATACGAGTATATATACGCTATTCAATGATTATATTTTATGTTTATACACACACATGTTATATTATATAAGCATGGTTAATATACGAATTTAATTAAAACAAAACGTTTTCGCACTGTTATAAAGCTGTTTTGCGACGTATATATATAATTCATATCTTAATCGTCTATATATCGTACAAATACTATCAGATATGAAAGTCTAAAAGTTTCAAAGTTCATCTATATAACTTGCTTTTATTTCTAATAGGACGGACGTCAACAAATTAATTTCATAAGTTTAGGCTTACGATGAACAAAAGCGACACATAAACGTCAACGTTTATATATATATATATTATATACGTATACAGAAGCGAAACTTTTAGCACGTGAAAAATATGTTAGTGAATGTGTGTGAATGTGTGTGTGTGTGTGTGTGTGTGTAGATATATAATGTTTTTAGTTTTTGACATACGCTCAATAATTTTGTTATTATTTCTAGATTTTAGAGAGGGATCAAAAAATCAATAGATAAGATTCTCAACTGACAAAAATGTCAATTCGATTTTAGAATCGAAATAGTAGCGTATTAAATATTGGTAAAGAATAATTACCAATATTCAAATTATTTCTATTTTGGAGAAGGTGGGCTGGTGTCACGGTAAAATAAAAAATTCAATTTTCCCTAGTAAAAAATATATTGCGAATTTCGGAATTTGTAGTGTAAAATGTTGGCAAATAACGTGCTAAATATTGGTAAAGAAAAATTTGTAAATATATCAGTTTATGGCTGGAGGGGACTGGTGAAACCTTGCACCCCCCCCCCACCACAATACTTTTTTATTTATTTCTCGGAAAATAGAATCGTACGAATTTTGAAAATGATCGTACCAATTCATGTTAATTCTATGCTAAATATTGGCACACATATTTATGAAAAATACCCAATGGGAGGGGGGGCAGCGCAACGTATGTGTGCAGACATTTTGCTTTATGTTAAATAATACATTTAATTAATATACATTTTAGATTCCAAGCGGAACGAGGAAGCTATTGATTTTACAATTATGTTTATTTTTATTTCTCTGAATAACTTTTTGACTAGAAAAAGTCGAGTAGGAATTTTGGAGTATATATGCTATCGATAGAAAATCGGTTTTAGATTTAACGAACATGGCATTTTTATTTTTATATGACTATACATACACCGTATGCATAGTTACACGAAGTATACGCATACGTATACGGTTTATACATACTTATACGGTGTAAAAATACGTATACGGTGTATACATCTTTATATGGTATAACTACCTATTTTTATCCAAGGGAGAAGGGGGTAAGTGGTATTACATTTTTATTCAACGACAAAAATAATTATAAAATAAAATATTCAAGTGTATATAATATGTCAATTTTTTTTAATGAATTTAAAAATAAATATAAAAATCTCAAGGTATTATATTGTATTTAAGACAAAAATTCAAAAAGGGATTTTCTGTTAGTAAATTAATTTTACTGTTTGTTTTTAGAGAGGTCATTTTTTAAGTTTCCTCCAAAAAAAAAAAAAAAAAAAAAAAATTTATACCGCTCAGAATTATTTTTATCGAATGCAATGATTCATCAATTTTAAAAATCAATAAGATACAAGTAATAGTTACCTACTCTTAATATAAAATGGTCTGAAGGTTTAGGTGTATATGACCTATTACTTTCTTATTTTTAATATTAATTTATTATTATATTGTATAATATATTCTATACATTATGATTTGATATTGTTTGTTAATTGAAAACTTGCTAGTTGCTGAAAACACAAATCATTCTTATAGTATTCATCTCGAATTGAAATGTTAAAATATCGATATTCAAATCATTTAATTTTATATTTTTAATATTTCTAGAATTATATACATATTTTTTTAATGCTTTTTAATATTTAATAATATAACAAAATCATTACGATTAGAATATATGTATAAAATAATTAGGATATTTTGACGATTTGTAGTACTTTACCAAATGTTGGTGTTATAATCTAATAAATAAAATGTTAAATACTTTAAAATGTTGATTTTCTGTATTTTTAGTTTACAAAGTATAGGTTATAGCTAAGTTGAGGATTTTGCATTTAGTGACTTTAAATGTATTTTTACCACATTGTTTTTATAACATTTTCTATAGTTTTAAAATGTATTCTACTCGTCAGATACTAACAAATAATAACAACCGCACTACGTCTTATATATGTATACGCATTGTCTGACTGATATATTGATGTTGTTAAACGCGATAGGAGGGTATATAGCAAAAAAACTGAAAAACTATAATTTTGCGTTGATACCCTACGGTATAATATAACATATTATATTTATTACTATATTAAAAAAAAAAAAAAAATGTATCACTTAATAAAAAAGATTTTCACTTTTTATAATATGTGGGAAGTGAAAAAAATAAAAGTATATCTAACTGAAAACAATCTGCATGGTCGTTACACGCGGCAACGGCGACGATGCTGACAGTGCGGTCCGAGGATTATTAAAAAACTAAAACCCCCCGCGGGTAACAACAGGCGAAAAAAAAGTCAAAAACTGTATAAAAGTTTTTTTTTTAATTTTATTTTTGTTTTTTGTATACTTGTTCGAAACGCTGCCGCCATCTTGAAGGTGTTTCATAACAGTTACATAAACCACGTTCAACTTTTGTAAAACCACCGCCCGTTATCTCCATAACTCCCCCTTTTACACCCCCCAATGCGGATTTCTGTATAAAGAAATAATAATATAATGTATATTAAATATAAAACAACTTTCGAGGCGGACACGAGGGCGCGACGGCTTTGCGGGAGGACCGGGGTCTTATTTGTATGCAAATGCGTTAGATTTTTATACACCAGAAGAACAGAAAAGGACTTTTGGGATTGGAAGTTAAACAAAAGCGCGGTGAAGCGTAAAATGGTTTTCGGTGGTGGTTATAGCGAAAAAAAAATAGAACACAATCCCGCAAAAAAACGTATACAAATTAAATTTTTTCCTTCTCAACCACGCATATCTTTTTTTCTCTCTCCCTTTCTCTTTTTTTTAATATCATTATAATATTATATAAACCACAGCCTGAGCCCCATGATCGACAGGTGCGAGACAACGGCCGTGTTTTTACTTTTTTGAAAATTAGATACAAAATTTGCAAACCTTTTTCAACACTTTTTTTATATTATTATTATTATTATCGTATTATCGTTTTCGTTTCATGCATAAGACTATTATTATAATAAATATATAAGTATATATTCGTATTATTATTATTATTATTATTATTATTATTATTATTATTATATGCGTTGTGCAGTGCCGTTTTATTATGTTGCACGCGGTCGTGTCGGAATACGACAATTTTACAAGTCTGCGCCATATATTATCTATATTTACATAACATGTTCGAACAAGAGATGTCAGATGATGATAATAAAAATAAAGAAATATATATTGTTCATACGGATATTGTGACGTGCAAGTACTAACCGGCCCCAGTCTTCTCATATAATACCTATATACACGTACATCGTATAGGTCAATTCACGAGAGGTCGCCAAAATGTGTCGATCGTGTAAAATCATTTTCATTATTATTATTATTATTATTGTATAAAAAACAATATATATAAGATAATAATAGCTGGTATTATCATTAAAATGCATAATAGTATGTAGATATGTTTTTTTTTTTTTTTTAATAAATATTCGATTCTATATTATTGTTCCGGCATGTCCTGTTTCCAGTGTTCGGAACTTTCACGTTCAAATGTATTTAAAAAGAACATATTCACATTTGCGTTCTTTAAAAAAATGAACACGTTCATTTGGTCGTTTCTTTTAATTATTTCATTATTAACAAAATATTATACATTTATCTTTATAAATTTAACAAAAATTACCGATTCTTAGAAACCGTCGTTTTCATTCTATAGCGGGCTCACAGAATTGGACTTTTGAGTATTTTTAATCATTTCAAAGTTTTTACCCTATTAAAATGTACTCGTATATTAGTTTAATACAAAATAGCGTAGTTGAAATTACTGAATTTTATTTTTCATTATCGATTATAGTTTATATCAAATTTAATTGTTCAAATCTGACGGCAAATGAAAATGTACTGTTTGTTATGGAAAGAGGAAAAATACGTTAGAAAAGAGGAACGCCCTTTTATAGATACACATTTTTCATTCCTAAAACGTTCTTAAACCACATCCTATATAAGTTTCTCTATACCTATAGCCTACATTTATGTTTAAAAGGATGTCATGACATTTTATTCATTGTATTTAATGTGCCCGAATAGTTCGATAGATATATAATATACATACATATATATATATAATAAATATATATAGGACGAGTAGATATGTATATACATTGAATATATATATATGTATTTACTGGCAATTTGAGGTATTTAAGGAAAATTACAATGTTATGATTTAAAAAAATTTCAATACGTTATTTAAATGTATTTTAAAAATGGTCAGACGTTTGTTTAAAACTTAAAGTTTTCGGTTTAATTATCGATTATGTTTATAAATTATTACTTATATAGTTAAATCTATGTTTGACTTAAGGTTAGTATAGTAATACTAAAAATTAATAAAGCTCAATAAACAATAAAATAATTTTTCTATAATAGTAAAAATACATAAACACTATAATATATTAATGATTAATACCTACAATCTATATATATATATATATACATTAAAATTACACTCCTTACGAATTTTGATTTCGAGTGGCGTATAATAGGTACAATAAAATTGATACAATTTTTAAAGTATCATTATATTCTTCTTTTTCTTCTTCGATCACTTAGCGATTCGTTAAGGTTTTGTGCTGAAACTATTAAATCAAGTTTTTTATTGTATTTCAGTCCATTAATTTTATATATTTCATTAATGCCTATGTCTATTTCCATATCGTCCTTGGTCTACAAGTTCATATTTTTCAATTCGTCCTGTCGAAACATTCATATTATTCTATATATTATACTTTCAAAATCGAAATACTTGAAGAATAAACTTGCAGAAAATTTGATTTTTTTTTTTTAATACAAAGGAATTAATACGTATAGGTATTGTCTTTATCAGATCTCGACGGACATTTGGAGCATGCGTGCATCTCTATTCACCCTCGTGTATAGTAGCTCCAAAGTCTAGAGGAGAACGTCATCGAGAATTTATGACTTTAGCTGTATCTATCGACTATCGAACATGTTCCTGTGGTTGTAAATTCTTTTGTTTAGCCGGTTGTATTGGTTTGAAAAAAAAAGTATAAATCGTTTTCTGACAACCGTATATTGACACAAAGTGATTTTTGATGTGTACGATATATTATTTTTTTTTTATTTACTTTATACGGTATTTCGGACGGCTGCAATGTATTCATCAACGAACGTAATATTGTTTTATAATTTATTTTATTATATAGGTATAATATGTATGTTATTCATTCAGTGTACCAACATATAGTCACATTACTTTTTATTGAATCGAATACCGTTCTAATTATTATTATACTACTATTAATACTGCAAACTGGTTTCGTATATTCCATCCATTGATATATGAAATATTAAATATTAATTTATAAAGGGGAAAAAAACTTGTATTCTATATGGACACGCGTTTATGTGTAGATAATCGGTACATAAAAGTCAAGTCGCAGCAATAATAATGAAAAAAATATATATATTGTATATTCGTATACATTATATTAATATGAATTATATTGACGACAAAAAAGTAAAATAATGTTCTAACATGATATTGTAGCGACTTCCAAAGAGAATAATAGGTACGCGCAGACACCGTATATAATCCAAAGATATTATAAATATACAAACTGCTGTATGTACATAATATTATAAAATATACGGAAATTAATGTGTTCGCCAATTGTTTTTCCGCCGACAATAGGTTCAAATACAAATTCATATTATTACAATTCACAGAGACTAATAATTGTAATATTTTATTGGATCGTTTTGCTATTATAAACTATAGCTCGTCTTTATAATAATATATAATATGTAACTCATCATGTACATAATATTATGCAATGCTAATTTATTCCAAAAAAAAAAAAAAAAAAATTCAGATAAATCTTTCGATAAATCGCGTAATACAATTCATGTGCAATGTGAGTATAATAAATACATACATATAATATATAGGTTTGGTATACTGAAGTTAGTGTGTATACTAATACTACGATTTGAATAAACAACAAGAATATATTTATGAATGAGAGCCTGTATTATAAATAGTATGTGATTTTTTAGTGAGTAAATGATGTACCTATACTTGTATATCATACAATATATATTAAATGGGGTATCATAGCGTTGAGTGTGGATAACTAAAAGTTCAACACAATAAACATATCGGATATATAATATAAACATTGGCAACACTCACTCGTCATTTGCCACAAGATAATTTATATAAATTTATGCACAAAACAGGGCTTTAAGCATAGAATATGCAATAGATAAGCTAGATTTCTACGGTTGAATTTTACGTAGAAAAATGTATCGGAAAAATATTGCCATGCTATTTATTATTTCGTGACTTAAAATGGGTCTTCACTTGAACATTTTGCTCGCGATCACACTCGGACACCAACAAATTGCTCAAATGTGGACGTTATCAACGCGGATACTGTGTTAGCGGTTGTTCGCGAGCAATCTCAAGCACGATCCATAAGTTGTCAGTCTTTGGGTGATGCTCAAAGGAAATATTTACGAATAGGCCATGGGTATGTGCAACATTTTATGCCTATTTCAATGGTGTATAAAAAAAGTTATTAAATTCAGTAGCAGTATTGCCATATCATTGACCAGAATAAATATGTTCGAAATTATGTAGTGTCTAACCTGATCACGAACATTTATTCGGTACTTAAACCTTAACGAAACTTAAGTGCCAAAATCTAGAAATACAAAATATGAACATTATTTATCTCTCTCTAAACATTTAAAATTTAATTTTAGACTAAAAATATTTGTTTTCTCATAAATTAGTTTAATAAATACTACCTAAGTTAATTATAAAATTGTTAAATGCATTTTTAATCTCGATTATTCTGTACCTACATTTAAAATTGAATATACTCGTATAATATATTATAACTAATAGTGATGAGCATTATCCGGATTGATAAATATTTTTCTTCTATCTTATCTAGATAATAATTTAAAAAGGGTTATCAGCTTATATAAATATTTATATTATTTAACTATTCCGTCTTGAAGAATAAATTTCAAGAACGAAGATTTACCAAATAACGTTTAACTTTAAAGTTCCACTGTTAAAGAACATAATATACAAATATCTTAAATATATTTATTTTAGAATTTAAGTCATAGGAAACGATCATGAATTAATTGAACATGGGTTATTCAGTTTCTCTGGTTGAAAAATACGTTGTTTTTCAGACATTTTTCCAATGCAGACGGTTTAATAAAATTCTCTCCGCCATTAGTACCTATCTATATAAGAACTAATACATAATAATATAATATATAACCACTCTTGGGTGGGAGACTGTATAAATTATAGGTGTATAAGTCAACGGTAGAACACAGACCGGTGGCGGAATATATTTTTTCGGTATGTTTTTAATTGCACCACTATATCGCCACGATTTCTACATATTATAATATACCTACAACTATATAGATACGACCCGGTTGAATATATTAAATGCGACCACCCTGTATCGAAAATATGATCCGAAACACACTGCTACCGTTGTCTTCAAGGAGGATAAAACGTATTAATATTCATTGGCTACTATATATAATATAATATACCACCACACGACGGACACACAACGAGCGGAGTCCGTAAGTGGAAACCGAGTTAGTTGTTTTTTTTTTTTTTGTGCGACTTTGGCACTTGGTCCCATTTACATATAGGTAATATATATATATACAATACATTAGTGAGTGATTTTTATATACGAGTAAATACATACTTTTTAGAAATAAAGTAAATATATATATATACGACTCAGTATATTGAAAATTTTATCAAAATTGTAATAAATACACTCTTTAATATATTTTACTACTTTAAAAGCTTTTAAAGAGTACAAAGTTAATTTGTAACATCCAAAATTGATTTTAGTAGTAATATTCCTAGATTTCCGGTAGTGTAATATACATATAGCTCGCCACATCGTACTAAGACAATTTTAATGGACAGTGCATAAATAATGTAAATATAGGTACGTAGTAGGCGTGTAGCAATGTATAGTAGATATATAAACTTTAAGCTCGATTTTAAAAATCCGGTCAGTATAGTAGTTGTAGCACTTCGTTAGTCAGATAAGATTCTGGTGATGGATTTATTGAATATATATATATATATGCAATGCTAAATCAATTATTTCGATAAAACGATTCTGTGAAAGCTCGGAGTAGTCGAATTATTATCATACTTATTAACATTTTCAGTAATTTTCCTCTACCATTGATTATATAGATATATATATAATCAATGCTTTTACACTCAAAACTTCAAAACTACAATGATGTTGCTATCGAAAATCTCTTTTATTAAAAACTCCTATTTAATTCCTTCTACCAAAATCGTGTATACGTTAATTCTGTAATTATCACAACTCACAAGTTTATTTATTATCTTTTATTTTATTCTTTATTTATTTAATTATATAATAAACGCCAAGCAGCTTTAGATAAGTTATAAACAAGAATAACATAATAATAATAATAATAATAATTTATATAAATATTTCGTTAAGATATTTTAGGTATATTTTCGTTACGCTTATAGAAACTACTGAGAAAATCAAAACTTTTATGAAGTAGATACTAGAAAGAATTTACTCTTTCTACCCGGAAAAGTGCATTTTATACTTAGTGGTAAGATGGTATGCATTATTTTTAGATAAAACAACATAAAAAAAATATATTTTTTTTTTAGAAAACGTTAAGTTAATTTAAGCATTATAAAGATCAGTTAAGGGGTTTGAAAATTTGCTAAAACTAATGCTAAAAAACTAATATTTTATTATATAATATTCATTTTTTTTTTTTTTTTTTTTTTGGGTTTTATCGAACAAGTAAAAAAAAAATATCGTAGATAAGTGAATTTTTATTGAAATAAAATTATATATAATTATTTTCTGATTTAATTATATATTGCTACAGCGATTGAGGGGATTCCCCTCAGCTTTACTCCATATATACGAAAATCTATGAATAAAAGCTGTTACTGATATACTGATATACTATTATTAAATCTAAATTACAAAAATCAATTACTTGACTAAATCTTAATATATAGTAGCTGATATAGTAAGATGTCTCTGTACAGAAAAAAAATAAAATAAAATTTGTATTTTCAACGTACTGTGTCTGTGGGAGTATTATTTGTTCTGAGCAATTATTACCCCGTGGAGGTACAATGGCGTTTGTCGTAAATCACGTGCGATGAAAGTGTGGGAAAATATCATATTGAAAGTAGATTAAATGTACCTACCGAGACACTATATTATAGTAAATTATGACGCGTGTACACAGTATATGTATACCGGAAAACCTGTTTGATTCTGTACTGCGGGTAAGCAAAAGATCTACACTGGAGACAATTTTCTGTATGATCTTCAAAGGAATCGAAAATGAAGAAAAAATTTTATTTATGATTAATTTTTTTTTTTTTTTAAAGAACACGAACACCCACATCATTCTGTTACGGATATAAATAAAATATATGAAATAAAATATTTTATTAGGAGTAGAAAGATTCTGACGTACATTTGATAAGAATCAAAAGCGGATTTATTTACAAGTTCAAAAGTTATAGTTAAGATGAAAATGTAATCTTTTAACACAATATCCAAGTACGCATAATAATTAAAACTTCATTTTATATTTATATATGTTAACGCTTTTAATTCATAATAATAATAGGTATGGGCACGTATATAATATATTATATATACCTACTTAAGAATACGCCACACCTACAAATTGTCAATGAATATAATAGGTAGCATATTCCATTTTTATTAACTTACAAAATACAAAAAAAAACAACATTATGTAGCACCTTACCTGATCTATTTTTGATTTGAGCATTTTTACACGTTTTATGAGTTGTTAAAAATTGATTTTTCGACAACTCATAAAACGTGTACACAGTATTACTATTGATCTTGAAAATATCAATATATCAAAGTCAGAGAGGGTGCTAATAAATAAGGATTTTTTTTTTGTTTAATATTTCTACGATATTTTCAAGTTAATAAACATGAGAAATATGTATTTTTTTAAACAAATATCGTGATCACATATTAATAATAAAAAGGTACTAAGACCAAATTTTTTAAAAAAATATTTTTAAAATTGTTGGATTTTAATTTGTATGTATATTCATAAAAATTACGTATACAAAATCACGTAAAATCGGGCGTTTTCAATAATTAATCATTTTCAAGATATAATTTGCATTTTCTATAAAATATAAAACCTTTTATTTAATTAAGTTACATAATTTTATATTTTTTTTTAATAATGAACTTTGAGTTAAAATTTTTTATTTTAACTATATTAGCTTTTAACTGAAAGCTTTTAAATGAATTTAACCTAACTTGTTACGGTTAATTTTTTTTTTTTGTTGAGTTGCCCATCTATGATAGTTAAGTAATCTATCTAAGTCAATACATATTTATTTCAATAATTGAATGAAGTAGTACATTGTTTTCTGAATATTATTTTAAAAATATAATTGAGTACGTTTTCTTGAGATATTTTAGAAAGTACATTTTGAGAAAAAAAAACTTTTATCACAGTAGTATACTTACGTATATCTAACGTATTTATTTAACTCGTATCTAACGAAAATTCAATAACTGATTAACTTGACTTGTATTATAATATGAATTAGAAGGAATAAGGTGTAGATATTTAAAAAAATTTATAATATTTCAATTATAAAAAGGTCCCGTCTCTGAGTAGTTTATAGGGTTACCAATGATTATGGTAGGTTTTATCTAATGTAATTATACTTATCCGATGAATTTTTTCATTATAAAACAATTTTTTTTATATTGTGTATTACTAGTTAATAAATATCGATTCTAACTTATTATGGATATTGTTTAAACAAAGCGAAATTGTATCCAAAATGTAGTATTAGCTAAGTTAAAATATTAAAATGTATATGAACGTTTAAACCTCAAAAACGTTCTTCTGAAAATTTAAAAACACGAAACAGAATTTTCATATTAAACCTGCATTATATTAAAATATATAAATTTATCATTACAAATTATTTTCAATATTTTAGTTAAGCTTTATTATAAAAAATATTTGTACATTACACTTTATATATGACTCAGCTGTATTTAGGTAGATACTCGAAATTTACACACAAAAGATTGGCTAATATACAAATTACTCGAAAAAATGAGTTTTATTAGCAATTACTAGGCTTATCTAAAATGTATTTACAAAATACAATATATGGATGAATATATACTATTCAAACATATATTAGTACCTAATATTAATGTCAATCTAATCTAGTTAAAAGTGTGTACATTGCCACACACATTTGTGTATGTTTTAAATTGATTTTTAAAGTGCTTCTAACAGCAACTACTGTTATTGAATTCCGTTATCTTCGTAAAGTATTTACATAAATTCTCAGCCTGTTTTAAATTACTTTGTTAATTAACAATGTAAATACCAATTTTTTTTTTATATTATACTATTAGTAATTGTCGTCATAAAACCATGCTGATAATTTATACCATTATCGAAACGTATAAAAATAATTAAAAATATAATTTATCTACCATTTTACGAATGCATTTTTTTTGTTTTTTTTTTTCACATCATATAGTTTCATCTCAAAAATAATAAATAATAAATTATAATGGTATCCTAAATATTTTACGGATGACAATATTTTTATAATTAAAATCAAATTTAGACATAATTTTAAATTTTAATAAATATATTTAATAATATTATATATATTCTCATAAATATCAGAAATATAGGAGGGTAGTTTATAAAAAAAAAAAATTAAAAAAAAAAGATAATTAACTGCAATTAACTGTAGTAAAAATGTATTATATATGTAATATAAATCGTAATGTATGCATTCTTTTAAGTATAAATTTTAATTTATAGAATTATTGAAAAATGTTTAAATTCGTATTGTATTTTTATAGGGTTAAAAATATATTTTAGAGCCATTAGAATAGTTTTATATACCATTTAACTAAGTGATATTTTCAAAGATAAATTTGAATTTATCTAGATAAAAATTGATTTATTCTATATTTAAGAAGATCGCTTTTCGTTGTTTTTTTTTTTTTATTCCAATACTATATAGGCAAAAACCTTAAAATATTAATGCGAAAAAAAAAATTATTATATTTTTTTTGTACTGACTTGTTAAATTATATATATATATATATATATATATATATAATGACGTTTTGTTGTTTAAATGAACAAGATCAAGTGTAACACAGCTGATCAATAAAATGGAGTGGCGCGATTTATTGTTTCAATTAAATGTGTCGGTATAGTTAGTGTTTTAGCTTGTCGTAGGTTTTAAATGGCTTTGGCACCGAAACCAAACAGAACACCACGCTTAATTAACTACCATCCCCATCACCGTTTGCCGACTTTGAAATTGTAATTCATGTCTATAACATTTTATATATTATATATACAAAGGACGTTTTTATATCCACTGACCTAACCGGTATACAAAATATATATTATTGTATAACTAATACATATATATTTTGTACCATAATAATGTAATTTTCAACGAGCCTCGTAAAAAGGATCGAAATTCAAACCGATTAAATTATAAATGTATGTATAATATACCCATCCAGACTTGCAATAAGGAATACTACTCAAATAAATAAATTATATTTAAAATATCATTTTTTAGGTACATATTATAAATTGATAAATTAATAAATAAAAACATAATTAGATTTTTATATTTAATAACCATATAATTCACGAATCAAAGAGTCAAAAGGTCGAAAAATATCAGTCTAGTCTATATTATAGGTTATATTTAACAAAATGTACCTATACTACCTATTATTTTATAATCTATAATTATTGTGATCGTAACAAGAATACAGTAATCGCTGCGGTCAGTGATTGTACGAAAAATGATAAACGTTCAAAATGAAAATTAATATTTCCTAAAAAAATGTATTTCAAATAAACTTTCACAAGAGATATACTTTAAAAAGTATTGAAAAAAATATTGAACACGAATATTTTTTTTCAAATTTTCAGTACGTAATAGGTATCAGCATTTTCTTTAAATGACTATTCTCGTTGCTTTAAAAATGCATATATACGTATACTGTAAGTTTCTATGTAATTAACACGAAATTATATTTTGGTAATATATTACACAATGTACAATTATTATTTTTTTTATCAAAACGATCTATTTTTTCAAAATATAACTTTGGACATTGTATGCTGTCTGCAAGGGTACGTATGTAATAAATTATACTTTAATTTATATTCACTAGGTAATATTAAAACATTTTCACGGAACAATATCTACATTTTTTTAAACATTTTTAAAGTAAAAAAGTTCTAAAGTATAATTGTAACTAACTCCTATAATGGCCATATTATTCATACCTGCAAAAAATACTCGATTTAATAAATTTGTAAATGATTATTTAGAATCAGTGTTGAGCCCGGATAAATAAAATTTTATCTAGATAAAGATAAAGATAATAACTTTTTATCTAGATAAAAATCAGATAAAAATATTTTTATATATATATTTTTTTTTTTTTGCATGTAAAAGTTAAAGAAATGAAAATATTAAAATATTTTTTAAAGATCCTTGTTAAATTTATAAGCAATATGATACATTGTAATTAAATTACCGTAGCCATTAATCTCACAAATATAGGATTCGTTTTCTTCCATTGTCCTTTTTACTCCAAAAATGATCTATTACATTTTCCTCTACTTACCATAGATAGAAAAAAAATATACTCATTTTGGCGAAAAAACATTTGGAGGAAAATGGTTCGAACAATTTAAAATTAAAATTAATATATATCAGGTATCCAAATATAATAAAAATTAATCGTTTCGTCCAAATTCCTCGTAGAATTTGATTGAAAATACATAATATAATAAAAATAATAATATATATATGTATATATGTATTTAAAATAGGTATATTATTTCATTTCATTACAATTATTTCATGATAATATATAAGTAGGTATATCTTCTACAGTTCTACCTATGTTATTGTTTTCCTACATGGAAGGTGAAACCGGCTTGCTTATCTCTTTTTTAAATATTATACTTAATACAAAATGCAGATTTATATTATTATTTACGGATATACAATATAATATTATTATTGTTATTTGTTATAGTTAGCTGTCAAATGTCTAAATTGTTTAATCCGAGGGAAGACAATAAAATTATTATAGTATAGGTACCTATTCTTATAACCTACTCTTATAAATAGCCGCCATGCGCAACCGGTCCGAATTTCAAATAACATCATTGGATATTTACCGGGAAACAACAAATTTAAAATTTAAAATATAAATACTTTTATATAAATTTTGAAAATTAAATTAAGAACGTACCTACTCATAAACATAACTATAATTATAACGAAAATTTAATGAACATCAAAATAGTTAAAATTATATCTAGATGAGTAAAATATTTATCTAAGAAAATTATTTAGATAACTTGTCAATTTTTATCTAGATAAGATAAAAGATAAATGAACATTTATCGAGATAACTTATCTAGGTAAGTCTCAACACTGTTTAGATTAGATACCTATATGTCAGTAGGTAGGTAGTACAATGGTACATATTTGAATACTTTTAAAACAATATGTTCAGAATATTTATTACAATTAAAATAATATGTCTCTAAAATTAGACATTCGAATATAAAATTTTGTTTAGATCGAGTTATATTTTCAGTTATCTGTCCATATAATGATTATTATAACATTATAACATATCATGTTTTTTTTTTTTTTTTTACAATCAAATATAATATTTTAATAGCATAAAATCATTTAAATATTACATAATAAATATTCAAATAATTTAATACATTTTAACCAACTCATTATAACTCATAAGTAGTAATTAATTAGATTTATTTACAAATATAAAGAATATACTTGAATTCTTCAACATTATACAATATAACTTCAAAAATAGAAGTTTAATGAAATATTATATCCCTCCCTCACCAGTTTTAGATTCTGAGCGAAACTAGAAATGTATTAGTATTATAAGTTATGTTTATATTTATTTATTTTATTTTATATTTTAAAAATACATAATATGTATTCTAATAGTATCTAATAGTTGAAAAATATATAATAAATATTCAATTACAATTTCAAATGTCGGACAAAACATTAAAATGTATTCAAAATATACCTACTAAATAAAATTATTTAAAAACATTTATTAAAATATCTTACCAGTCTGATTATACAATATAAATGTCCATAGAACAGGCATATACTGAATATTGATATCCCCGGGAAACGTCTCCATCAATATTTTTGATTAAATTGGATCACACAATATTTTCAAAATAAAATGTTTTATTAGTTTAAAAAAAAAATTTGTTACCTATATTTCTATTATTCATATATTCATATAATTATGAAGTCGGATTCTCAGAACAAATTATAATGATTATAAATACAATTACAGTGAAATTACTATTCATAACATATTAGTATAGGTTATATAATCTATGAAAAATTAAAAAATTGGTAAAAAGTAAAAATTAATTTCATAAATATATATGATACAAATATCAATAATTAAAAAAATGTGTACAATAACGAAATTATTATGTTTATAAAAAGTTCCAAATTAAAAATTTATCATTTAAAAAAAAATTGTTTCTTAAAATGTTAAAGAATAGTGATTTTTAACATGGATAAATGATTTCCCAAAAATGTAGATTTTTAATTATAACATCAAAACTATCTATATAGGTAAGCATAATATGTCTAAATCTGCAGTTGTATAATTTTCAGCGTAAAAATATATTATAGTTGAAAAAAATTCGAAAATTTTTTAATAGGTCTATAAGATCTATACAATTTCATTTTTTTTAAATTAATATTTTGGAAGTATTTGGCAATAAACTAAAAGTATGCATTTCTAAAAATTCATTTTTTAATATTCGTTGTATATATAATGCAGTGTTAGGAAGTTCCTTTTAAAAAGGAATTAGTTCAGTTCCTCATTCCCTTTTTCAAAAAAGACCTCGTTTCAATTTCTCGTTCCTTAATTTTTTTTTTTTTGTAATAGTAAAAAATTAGGTAATTATATTACATTTTTGCAATTAAAATAAATAAATATCAACAAATATTTAGATATTAAGTTATTATTTTATTTATTAAGTACATAAGTATATAAAAAACAAATTTACATAGTCATAATGTCATAAATATTACATATTACATATATATACCTACAATTACTCAGAAATATCGCAAATATCATACGGTAAAAATTTTTAATTTTTGAATTTCAACACATTGAATCGTTTTTCCGATTTCATAACCTATATGTCCACGCACATGTTACATTATCTTAGTTCGTGGTTGTTATCTATTTCAACTTAGAATATTCTATAATAATATATTATCATTGAATTATTTTCAAATTTCAAGTAATATACAGTGCTGCCAACACTCAACACTAAATAATTTCTATAAAATATAAAAATTTAAAATAGGTATTATATTATACTCGTGTCTCGTATGTAATAATTATTAATATGTGTTTAATACTTAATATAAAATGCGTAATAAATCTTATTTTTACATAATAGGAGAACCGAGAAAAATTCGTTCACGCTGATAAATAGGAATTTTTCCTCGTTCTTCGTTCGTTTATTAAGGAACGCGTTCCTTCCCAACACTGATATAATGTAACTAAATATATTTTATTTTGATATGAGTACGAAAAGTAATGACGGTTATCGTTTAACTTTGTATGATTTTATACTTATATCAACCTATAATCTCGATGAGCAAAATGTTCGTTTTAAGAAGGGCCACAATAATAATTTGGGTGGGTAGTAAAAATTAAATATAAATTGAAATTAAATTAAATTAAAAATATGAGAGCTTCTGCTACATATTTTATTATAAATATGTTGACTAATTATTATTACTATTCTCGTACTATTAATTGTATAATAAAACATAATATGGCAACGCTAACGTTTTAAAGTTGTTAGAAAAAAAAACACATGACGTTTAAAACCGTTTAGTTAATAACCGTTTATATATAATCACCACTATATTTTATACTAACAGTCGGTGTACAAGGAATAGAGTAAACGAGAGGGAAAAAGTATTATTATTATTATTATTATTATTATTATTATATATTCCGATGAGGTCTAGTCGTAAACCGGCCGAGTAGTAAAACACCGAGACCCATTAAAATATCGGCTGTTATCATTTTATAAAACATCGTATACACGTATATTGTACATTTTATGTATAATACGTGTATGTGTGTGTGTATAACGATATAGTATATTATGAATTTAATGATTATACAGTGTCAGCGTGTGTAAAATCGTGGGCGAGAAAAGAGAGTTCTGAGCGAAGGGAGCTACAGAAGACGATTAATTTTTAACTGTGTTTAACACACGGTCTTACTACGACGGTTAAACATCAAACACCACGCTCCCCCCCCTCCCTTGTAACGATAATATATATTATAATAACTAAAATATATTATATAGGTATTTTTTCTGTCATATATCAGTGGTATAAAACTCACACGAATATTAAAAGCCGACGGTTGATAAAAATATAATATTATACATAGTATTTACAGGGTTGTGGCAAAAAAGATCTATGGAATTTTGAAGATCAATGAGAAAAAAAATCGTACAATTTATCCAAAATGTGTTTTAAAGAATCGAACTTTGAAGTATACACGTGAGTTAGTGATTTTTCGAAAAATTGTATAGACTAATAGCAGCCATAACATCATTCAGATATTTCTGACCGTGTTCGATGATGAACGTGCGTGATTGACTATGGATTGCTAATATACTATTGCAACTTCAAATCAATTGAAAAAAATTATAATATACATATTTTAATATGATAAAAACAAATTTTAGATAACTCTTACGGGGTTTGTTATCGGTCTCCGATATCCGAGAGATCTTTTTGCCTTATCCAATGATTTTAACTACGGCACAAATAATAATAATAATCTCTATGAATATGCATAATTTTACGTAGTATTCACATAGGTAGTGAAATAACTTTTTTAGATTTCTTTCCATAAACATGCACATAATAATCGGGAAAATAGAATTTTTTTTTCATCATATACACTTATAGGATGTGTTAGGCTATATTTCGGGAATAATAAGTTAATTAAAATAATTAAAATTATGAAAAAATATAGAATTAATTTCTATACAAATAACCTTCTGAATACAATTTCACAAAAGTTATTTATACATCCCAATATAATATTTCCTAATGAAATGGATAAGTCTTATTTTTAAAACCGTGAAGTAATTAAAACTTAGTGACACTCATATGTAACGTGTTTTTTTTTCTAATTTATCCAACCAATTGTTCGATTAATGTCGCATTTATTGGAATATGATTATATACAATAATTATTCGACGTTCATTAAAATGTTATAAGTAATAATAATTATAAACTAAATAATTTAAATTATAACGAATTTATTTATAGATTTATATTTATTTATTGTCTTGGCGAAATTGGGCTTTTATCTATAGTTAATTATATATTTCGAAAATTTTCAATACTTTTAAATAGATAGGTAATAAAATATTATAGACTATTCAGCATAATATAAATATTTTTAATATTTTTAACATATTTTTAATTTAATTATGATGCACAAAAACATGACACATATATTTCATTCTATATAGCTTCCAAAAGAACTAATTTTTTCATTCATTTCCTAAAAAAAAAAAATTCGAAATACAAATATTACATATTATTGGCCTATAAAATCGTTTTATTTTTCCAAACCAATACGGTCGTGTTCAAATTCCCCCACCCCTTCTGATCCAAATTATTCGTTTTATAGAAATAAATTCCAAATATTTCTTGGTGACCGCCATTATACCTATATAATTATTGTAAATCCTAGTTTATTTCATAACTCGAAACCATTATTATTTGTATTTATTTAATTTAATTTTTCTTTTTGTTGCGTTTAAAATATACGTAGGTAATAGAAAACAGAAACGAACACTACTATATACCCATTACATTGTTGCTCGGGTTACGCGTTCTTTTCGTTCACGCCGCATAAACGACATTAATATTCTTTATTTTCGACTTAAACCCGTGATGTTTGCATTTGGTTCTTATAAGCTTCAAAGTTTAAAGTTTAATGAGATTTTCGTTTTTAAATTCCATATTATTTTCACGTTACCCTTAATATATTTGTATTGTTTTGTGTTATATGAAATAGGACATAGGTACCTACTTGAAACAACTTGACGTTTATTTATACTTTCCTCTACATTTTGAATATATACTACAATAATAGCTTTCTATAACTTCTATCCATTTTCAGATCATACTTATACAAGCTTGTACATGTACTTTAAATTACCTACCTTTTTTAAATGATTATTTTTCCCCGATATTTTTAATATTAAAAAATGTATCTGAAAAACATACCTACATTTTCGTAGTTTTACACTTAATATATTAAGCTCTATAAGTATTATATATACTATATAGCTTATCAGTTACCACTATAGCTATATTTACATATTATTTTATTTAAACTTGTCTCAAAACTCATTGTGAGTATAAGTGCATTCAATACAATATGTGTTTCGTACATTTTTTAATTTAACAATATTAAGTTAATTTTCCGCATGTTTTATGATTATTTTGAGCTGCTATTTTAAATTCATATTAGAATATGAGTCCTCAGTGAATTTCATAACACTTGAAGGAACTAATAAAAGAATGTACTCTACTATAATATATATATATATATATATATATGTACATAAATGGAATATATATTTAACTTGAATTTCATCTCCCACAGATATTTTTCAACAATCATCCCGACAAACAACAGCCGTTACATCAAAAAATGTTTCGAGAACGATGGCAGTAACCCTTGACAACTATTTTCCGTATCACTGAATCTTACAAAGTATCTCCAAAGAAAGTTGCGTATATGTATATTAACACCATTTTCCCGCGGAAACTTCAGAAAAGGCCCACGCCTTCACGTCATATTGCAGCCAAACGAGTTATTTGTGGCGGTTCTGAATATACACATAAGGTAAATAATTTTATGTTTTTGGTTTCAATCTAGTCTTAATTAAAGACATTCAGTAATTTGTATATTTAACCACAATATTTAAAGTTAAACTATTTTATATAAAAATAATATAAATTTTAAAGAATAATTCTAGACACATATAGATTTAAATAAAATAGTTTTCGGGTAAAATATGGTGAATTAAAAACAATTACAAGTACATTTTTTTCTACAAAACGCACAGACATTTATAAATATTAAATTATTTATTATTAAACTAAAAAAGGTCTTATTATTTTCGTAAATATTGTTAAATAAATTTGACGGTTCTGTAGAAAATATATATTTACCTATTGTAAACTAAAATGTAATGCTGCATACTCTTATCATGAAATTATTAAAAATTTGCACTCCTGCATGATAACCTAGATGTATAATTTAAAATGGAGTGCGCCCGTTTAGAACCTATTGATACTATAATGCGCTTATTGTATCGTAGAGTAATATATAAAAAAATTAAATGTGTTATAATATCGTGTTTACCTCAAAGTACAATCAATGTGAACACCAAGAGAAAAAAATCTTTTCGTTTTAACAGTGCAACGTAATACCATAAAATATTGATCATATTACTATAATTAGGAAGATTTATCTTGATTTGTCCACCTGTTATCCTTTTATCACACTAGCTAATAACACAAATTAAATAGTTGATAACGAAAATTATTTACCTACTATTTTATATCCTTCATATAGATTTTTCCTTTTGAAAATACTCTCTGGCACATATAGAATTTTCGTTATTCAGTATATATAGATTATTGATACTAGCCAAACTTATAGAACTCGCCTTCAATTTATTATGTTTACGGCTACAAAACCAACACTAAGTGTCACAGAAAGCTCGATTTGGTAGGGATTTGTAGACGGGGATACCAAGCTACACGCCAGGGTTACCAGATCTTACGTTAAAACGTTTATCACGACCCAGGCGTCTTGGAAACCTTATTTTTTTTATGGACAACCCATATATATTCTATGAATTAAAATTAAATAATACCTTTCATAGGTTTTTAAAAAAAAATTGAGATGAGCAATAATATGTTGAAAGAACCATATTATTTATTTGATATCTTTATCTTCTAGTCGTCAGTCATTTAAGAAGATGCTATACCCGCATTTTCTGTCTCCGTCCATCTAATTGGCAATATAGCAAAATTATACAACGCGAAATTGAATTATAGCATTTTGGTTAGATTTAGAGCTTGAACACCTATTATTAAATTTAACGAGAAAAATAATTTCGAGTGAACCTCATAGGCTTTTTGTAAAATATTGTCAGAAAAAAAAGTTATGGCATTTTTAGTTTTTGATATTTTTAAATAGCTTTAACTTTTTCGTCAGACCAAATTTTACAAAACCCCCATGAGGTTCACTCGAAAATATTCCTCGCTTTAAATTTTGTAATAGGTGTTTATACTCTAAATTTAACCTAAACGCCAAAATTTCAATTCTGCGTAGTGTGATTTTGCTATATTATCTATTAGATAGACAGGGACAACAAATGCGGGTGTAACAACCTCTTAACGTATATATATATGTGTGTGTGTACCTACATGCTGATGTGTATGTTAATAAAACTCAAAGTTATCACACCCGTCAAAAATATAAATTGCCTATTTCGCATTTTTATAATTTATGATTGTTATAATAAAATAGGTATTATGTTTTTCTGGTCATTCTCTCTCGTTTTGATAGGTATCCATTGTTTTTAATATACATTATTTTATTATTTAAATATTTAAGTTTTGTGTTTTAACTTTTATTTTGAAATTATGTTTCTCTTAAGATCCTTCGGAGTGTGGACCATTTAAAAATGAAAAACGTAGTTTTGACCCTCGTCAAAACTTTACAGTTTCATTTTTCTCACAGACTCATGACCTAACCCCTTACCAGGTAGGTATAGTCATAGTCTTGATTAGGTCATAGAGTAAATATAAAAGTAGTGTTTTTTTCATAAAGAGTTTATCGTCATAACGAACACATTACGTGTAGTGTTAAAAGTACATTTTATTATTTTGTGTCGCCTTACGCGTCTGTTCCAGAAACTGACGTATACGACAGGTATTTTCATAGTTCGAGCATTGAACTTTCAACGGTCCATGCACTTGATTAGTAGAAAACCGCTCACTAACGAATACGATTAATAGTTTTGAACTATTTATAAACGTGTACGGTTTATGCATTGAACTTAGTACCGCTCAGACATCCCGAAAACGTGTAAAAACAGTCATATACTCGATTTTAATGCAACGGTTTAATTTCTGGTTCTAACCGACCGGGGACCGAGATTTTTCTACTCAATTTTGCTAAATTTACTAAATATACGTGTTTAGTTAAAAATTCAAAATGTAATTTTAGATTGTTGGTCACCGATTACCGCTCCTTAGATTTAAAAATAAAACCCGGGAATCAGTTTTCGGTTCTCAAAAAATACTTAAAATTAATAAATATTTGTAGACTAAATATTAAAATATTAGATATGAATATTGTAAAAGTAAAAAAGTCGATTAAAAATCAATTTTTATGTTTATGTAACAGGTAATGTTTTGAATAAAATTATAATCGGATAATATTTATTTAAATTTATTTCACTTTCCTATAAAATATTTCGATGCCAAGTAGCTTTATACACATATGTCTAGTGTTCGAATTGAGAGGAGCAGGGGGGGGGGTGCGTTGGGTGACGGAGTTCCTCTACTATTCTATAATATTATGAGAGCACCCTTAATAATTATTTTTTACAGTATACGAGTTACAGTTTGAGGGAACGCTCATTTATTGAAAGCCCGAGAGGACCTTTTCTTCTATTTTTCCAATTCCAATATTTTTATTTATGTAATGCTATAATGTAATATTTTTTATTTGTATATTATATTATTAAAAATTATTGTTATAAGTTTTGAGAAATATTTAACATAAAATACATATTTTTTTTTTATAAAATTGTAATAAGTAAAAACAATTTTTACTATAAAATAATAATTCTATTTTTGAGAGTATCTTGTTTCTTTTATGCATCTTTGATACTTGTATCTTGTTTCTTGTATCAAGATACCAAAAATGAATGTATCATGTATCAATATATACTTTTTTTTAGTATCTTGCCCAACCCTGATTATCAGTATCACGTACACCGATAATGTACGCGCAGAACAGACTATTATCGCCTCATGTGAGTATGAAAATAAATATAAAACAATTTAAAAATAAAAATATATAAAATGTCATTATATACAGTGATTTAGTTTAGCGACACATTATATTATATACTATTATAAGTACTATTTACTAATACTACTATGTTTTAGTCTATTTTATAATACTATTTACACATTTTGGTGTCGCGTGATATCACGTTTCAGTAATATTTATAGTGGAATGTCGAATGTGACATATATCCGGATTTCTCAATAATTCAGAAAATACAGATTTTGGGTTTTAAACGATGACGTCATAGTAGTTCTTGATCACGTAGGCCACTAGTGACATAATGACGTTACTTCCGTGGTCGTAACGCAATTAAGTGACGCAGGAATCGTGGTTCTTGGACACATAAGCCACTATAGTAACGCTGTGTAAACAGTGACATATTATTGTGAATTAGTAATTAGTATGTGATAGTACATGAAAAAAGTTATGACAATATTGTGTTTCTAAACCTTAAAGGTTTCATGAATTTGTAAATTGTACTCAAAATTGTTCATGATTTGTTCATCGTAGCGATTTTATCGTTTAGTTCGATTTGAGTAGTTCAACAAATGAACTATATTAATCGATGTTTTTACTTCTACCATTTGTATATCAAATAATTAGTAATGTTCAATTTTACAAAATAATTTTTATAAGCGAGCAAGAAAAATTATTTAAAAAGTAAAATATTCGATTAAAATTAGAGTTGTAACTCTAGAGTTGTAGATTTGTAATCAATTAATTAATTTAAATTAGAGAAATCCAATATTTGTAAGGTATTTGAATATTGGTATTAAAATACTTTTTTTCTTTATTGTATATTTGAGTATCTTATATTTAAATAGTTTTTTTAATTTTATATTATTTTGTTGGAAATCGAAATACCGTATCACACCGATTATAATAATATTAAGTAATGTGAAATGTCACCGTCTATTATTGTGCTAATATAATTATATTAATGAAATAGGTTTTCATTAATTTATTTTAAATGCATTTGAGTATTTACTTGAATACATTGGCTAAATATGTATTTGAGTAGGTATTAGTATTACTCTAAATAGGTAAAATTACTTACTCAAATACTTTTAAAAGTATTCTTTACAACTCTTCCAATTCCCTAAGTTTGAATTAGGTATTTATGTAATTATTGTGTAGAAAATCTCTTTAAGTTAAAAGTTATCAATAATATGAATTTATAAGTTTTAACTCGTACAGTTGTTATTGTAATTCGTTACTGCCCATTCTTTGATGATTATAGTAATTTTCTTAATTCATGTTTTGGTGGGTTGTATAAATTAAATTTAAAGTGTGCCCTATCTCTCATGATATTATTGATATGTTATAATATTATACAATTATTGGTCGATATAACAAAAACGCATATGGATTATTGAGAAACTACGACGAAAATCGTGCGTTAAACCAATATATACGGCCGTATGGGAACGTTTGCTAATAAGTGTTCGTGTATGGTTGCCCGGTAACCGTTTTGTTGTAGGTGTCGTGCGGACGAGAGATACCGGGTTATGTGCAGGTATAGGCCTACTATAATATTGGAGTCCTCTATAATATGAAGTCACAACACGGTCGTGAACTGTTCGCCCAAAATCATCGTTAATCTTCGACAATAATAATAATAATAATAATAAAAATAATAATTATAATATTAATAAGAATAGTAATGTGTCTACATATTGAGTTTTTGTAAAGTTATTTTATCCGGTAAAATGTCCAATTTCAAAAGGGACACGAAATCCGATAAGAATGTAACCTCAACGGGACTGTCGTTACAAGGGTCTCACGTAAGTAAATTTACACCATCGAAGTATATATGTATATATACACTAAAATATGATCGGGATCTGCAGCTGGGTCTTTTAATTTAAGTTTATACACGTTAAAAAATTGAAATTAGTCTGGAAAATAATCGGGCCGGGTAGAGTCGTATTGAACACGAATCCAATAAACATTTATACACTATATAATATTATAACTATCAAGTCTAAAAAAAAAAATAATTCAATTACTAATTCATAGTTTTCAAAATTAATAATAAAACGTTTTACAGACTTTACAGTCGATAGAAACGCGTTAAAAAAATTGCACTATGTATACTTAAATATATACGCAAAATCTCGAATCATTTAGACGTATGTTATCGCATGGATTCGCTGAAAATATGTATATTTATTTATAAATTTTTTTATTTATTTATAGCATTATATCTATATTACACGAGTTATATAAATATTCCGAAAATAACCATCGAATAGCAGATAAATAGTCCTTTGTTCGGTATTTATAGTATATTTTTTCTCCACACGCACCCTATGTTTTCTTTACTCACGCGTGTCATAGAATACTTCTTTTTCATATACATTTATATACAATAAAAATGTGTGTTGGGAACGAGTCACAGTCAAGGAAACGAACACACTTATATATATAGTTTATAATAAATTATTTTTTAACGATACGTTTACAAAACATGACATATGACGTATCTGCAGTGTATTATAGAGTTATATACATTAAAAAAAAAACCCAAAAAACTTACTAAAATTACATTTTTTATTCAACAGTTTTGATAAATAGACGCAGATGTGCGTTGTTTTAAAAGAAAAGTATATATATGGATATTAGATGTATTAATAAATATATGATTCATGAGTTAGAACTTATGACGGTATATATATATATATATATATTATATTTTATTGCCATCGATATTATATTGATGAGTTTTTTTTTTTTTTTAAATACGTATTTTTTTTATATGTACACTTTTTCGGATAGAAGTCAGAAGAAGTACCTATATATAGAAAAGGGCTTAAAAATAATTTTTAATTATAAGTTAATATACAAATGTTTAGAATGTAATATTTTTTTTTTTGCTTAATTCAGGCCTTGTAGGCCCATCGCCGCTTCCACTACGCCTCTCCATGCTTCCCTATCCTTAGCTAGTTGCTCTCCATCCCTTATTTCTAGGAGCTTGAGGTCTTCTTTAAC
>JAIPRL010005429.1:12802-26547 GCA_025469235.1 Pemphigus obesinymphae | reverse complement strand
GCATGTATTAAGGAGGGAAGAGACTGAGGCAGTAAGATTAGTAAGGGAAATGCATGTTGTTGGTAAGAGGGGGAGAGGAAGGCCGAAAAAGGTGGGGGTAAGTGAAGAAGATGCAGGAGATAGAGTTAAGTGGAAGTGTAGCACCAGGGTGGCTGACCCCAAATATTTGGGAGAGAATGCGAAGAAGAAGAAGTAGAAGAAGAAAATTATATATAGTATAGATAGCCCATTGTAATCAATGGTAATACATATCAAAATTATATATATATAAGCCTTAAATGTTTGCCCCCCCCTAAGTGAAATATAGTTCCTTTGTGGCTGATACAGAGTATTCGAATTAAAACAATTAATTAACAGAAATATTATTCAAATATTTACCAAATATTAGACTACCTGGAGATCACAAAATCTGAATATATATATTTAAAATTTTTTGGAAGACCTATTCCGAACACATTGTACTCATATATTCTAATAAATGTTCTGTAAACATTTATTTATAGTATAGGTATTTATAATTCATTGGTTAAATAGTAAATAAGAATAACATATTTATGGAAATAAGTGTATTTTCAAGTAGTATAATGTGAATTATATGAAAATTAAAAATAATACAGTAATATTTACTATTTTTCATTTTGTGTTATAAAATATAAATCATGTGTCTTCGTCATATCTAATATCATGCACATACCCAGTGGTTGAATTGGAAAAAAAATAAGGCCGGATTCTGAGCTTAGTTGAAAAATACTTAAAAAAAAATCCGGGACATATTAGAGAAAAAGTAGGCCGTGGAGGTTTTTAAGATAGCATAGTTTAAGCATTTCTCTTTCAAAATAATTTAACACTTTTCCTTTTAAATGAATAATCGATTAAGTTGTAGATGTAAACCGAAATGAAGTTTATCGGTGTCGCATTGATTTCGCCATCCTTTTACGCTTTAGCCATTCACGAATAATGAAGGTTATTTATTACCTATATGATAACAATATGATTTAATAAGATCAACTATTTAACATTTTATATCATGCTTTTTATCTTAAACTTATTATGTGATAAGGACAAAAAACATTAATTTTCGTAATTTCATGATTTTTCCAAAAAAAAAAAGTATAATTTTTAAAAATGTTAAATAAAAATTTAAAACAAACACTGCCTTTCTTGGGTTCTTAGATAAATAAAATATATAAATCCTATTTATGGTCGGCAACTAGATGGCGGAGCACCTTGCATGTCACACTAAGCAGCTATTTAATTTTTCTCCTTTCAAAATTCCATAATTTGACCTTAATCCTATTCAGCACAATCTCATTTGGAATATCTGGCAACACAAGTGACAAGTGGTCTTCTATTCCTCTATCTTATGCTTTTAGCATCCTTTTTAATTTTCTATCGTCTATGGTCCTGAGGTTTTGGCATTTCTAAGTCTCCAATAGTAATATACTAAACTCCTATATATTAATTATTATATAAATAACCGCCTTCCAAATTACTCCTATCATCTCTCACTCAACTTTTCTGTCTTGTGTACCTTCCATACCACTTATGTACTTATGTGACCTCCACAATATTTTTAATTTTTCCCCATTTACCCTATCCTTTTCTAGATTAAACTTTCTTCCTTATTCACGCATTCTGGATTACAAATATCCTGACATCAATTCACTTCATACCGTCCGTTCTCAATCAGTTATCTCTAACACTCTGATACAATCTTTTTTATCCCAACCACCGACTTCCTTTTTTAATGTTTCACATTTATTTGTGTTTATTTTTCTTTACTTTATAGTTTATTTTTTTATAATCGATTAATCGTTTTACTATAATATTTTATAAAAATAAAGCAACATTATAAAAATAAAACAAAACACACAAAAACACATTCAATATTTTAAATATATTGAAATAATTTCAACAATCATTTTTTTATATTTTTATATCTTCCGCTAAACTTACCTCATTTTATTTTACTTTTAATTAGATGTGTGTAATTTTTTTATTATTGAATATAATTACTAGTAGAAATACTGGTAAAACAATAACAAGTAGTACACGTTCAATTAATATATTGTCTATGTTATATTACAATTAAAAAAATGTACATAGAAAATCTATACCTTCAATGCTAATAATTGTCGATTATAAAAGACTGTGTTAAGATAGTCGAATTATCATTTGCACACAATCGTTCACCATGGACTCACGAGTAGCATTTGTTTGTGTTGTTTTGGCAGCATTCGCCGTAGTCCAGACGCTCGGAGCACCGAAACCGGCCGATAGTACTTACACTACCAAATACGATAACATCGATGTCGATCAAATCTTATCCTCCAAAAGATTAGTCGAAAACTACATGCAATGTCTGTTGGACAAGAAACCGTGCACTCCAGAAGGCACAGAACTCAGAAGTATGTACTATGAATTTTTATATAAATATTAATAGAACAAATATTTCTAGTAGAAATTCCATAGAAATATATTTTAGATAACTAGGTAGACCAGAAAATTATAAAAAATATGTTAAACATAAATATTGGGAATAAATTACTATTTTTTTTACTTTTATTATAATTAAAACTATATAGGTAATATATTATAATAATTAATAATATTTTAATTTTAAATTGTCGGTTTCAATCTAATATTCAAAATTAGTAGGTATAATGCTAAGTAGTGAATAATAAATTTCAAGACTATAGCTTTTATAAAATATAATCTATATAATAATTTGGCACCAATCTAATAAAGTCAGTATTTTACAGATAATTTCAAAAATAAATTTTGTAATAAACTGTATATTTTATTCTTAGTTGTAATTAAATATTCTTATATCTATTTTTCAAATTTATCACAAACAAATTTGAATAATTATTAAGCCCGTTTGTATAAATATAATACCCTTAAGATAATGCTACACATCCATTTTAGCGGTATTAAAACACGTTCAAGCTCTATAACTACAACTTTTTTCTTAAAAATGTTAGAGTAAAAATTTAAACAAAATATAAATTATGAGAATATTTACTATACCAGAGCGTAGAATTTTTTAGTCAAAATATTTTTTTTTAATTATTACGATTTTCAATCACGTATTTTAGACTTTCCAATAAACATATTGAAAAAAAACTCCATGCTCATACATAGTAAATATTCTCATTTTTCATATATTGTATACATATTCACTTTGCGATTAAAAAGAGTGTAGGGGTATACGTGTAGTTATAGAACGTGAAGTTGACTCTTAACTATAAAAAATAGTAATAACACATGACTATTAGATTCTGAGTGGAGCGAGGAAGCTATTGATTTTAAAATGTTTATTTTATTTTTAATTTTAATTACTTTTAAAATATAATTAAATAATTTTAAATTGTTGAATTCCATTCATTTTTCTTTTTCTTTTTTATATATAAAAGTTACCTATACGGAACCCCATAATAATCGGGTATATAGCATCCAATGTCCAAATATTATGTTTATAATAATTTATAAGTAAATATTATGGATTAAATTCTCGAAGTTGCCTTAATGCACCATAAAATTTCATCGTATTATGAATATTTGCTACTTATGTAAAGAAAATATGTATACCAATAAATCATTTTTGTTTTATTTTATTAGAAATTTTACCCGACGCCATTAAAACTCAATGTGAAAAATGTACGCCTGTGCAGAAAAACGCTGCTCTCAGAGTAATTGATCGTCTTCAGACCGAATATGATAATGAATACCAACAACTCCTAGACAAATGGGATCCAAAACGTGAACTTACCGCGAAATTCGACGAATTCATGAAGGAGGAAAAGAAGAAAGGTTTCACTAAGTTTTAAATACGAACAGAGTCAATTGTGTAATTATTTTATTAATTGTTTTACTAATACCACATGTTTTTCAGAATGTAATATTTATAATATGTACACAAAATTAAATAAATAAAAGTACTGAGTTATTTATAAAATAAATTATTTTGTTAATGTTTTTAGTGCATATTATCTATATTTGTTTATTTTGTATTCATCTAAAATATAGAAATGAAATACATAACGTATACATACTCAATGCCATCATTGTATTATACATGGAAATATATTCAGATATTTTAATTAATCTTGTCGTATTTTGTACAAAATATTAAGAACGTTAAAAAAAATTAAATGCCTGTAATGTATTTTTGGGATTAAACACCGAATTAAAAAAAAAAATCTTAAAAGTTGTAAAATAAATTATAAATAATGATCTAATATTTTATAAATTAAATGTACTTCTTGAAATTTATTACTCATTAAAATAGTAATAGCATATTCAATAGTTTTGAGTTAAAATTTAAATAATTATATATTATATGATTTTTATTTGGATGTTTTTTTATCCAGCATTTCCTGGGAGTTGGATAAATTATTAATATTTGGAAGTATACGTTTTAATAAAACATATATGTAATTAATTGATTGTATTGTTATAGTAATATTAACATATGTATCAATTTGATATCAATTTATTACACGATAAATAAAACATGTAATTGAAAAATAAACAAGTTAGAAAAACACACAATTGTATATTTAAAAAATTAAGGTTAAATAGATAGTAGTTGTGAGAAGAAATACGAGTAATGTCTAGTTAATATATGTAACATAGAAATCTGTATTATTTTTGAAAAATCCGTTCCGAAGGAATTATGTACCTATTAATTATAGTAATAATAATAATAAAGTTCATAATATGTTATAGAATAAATTGCCTACTTAAATGTCTCCTAAGATGTTTGTGCCATAGAACTAGTATTGATTTTAAGGGTTTTGGTTTTTTCTTAAATTATTATATAATTTTTGATCACTGATTTTAGATTCTGAGCGTAGAAAGGAATGTATTGGTTTTACAATAATGCACTTATTTAATGTATATACCTATTTACTTTTTGGGTGAAATGATTAAGGAGAAGTTAAGAAGTTAAGAAGTTAAGAGCTTTTGATTAAAAATTTATTCTAGTTGGTAGATTAAAGAGGTAGTTTTGATATTGGATATAAAATACTGTATCTAAATAGTAATATGAATAGTAATAACATTAATAGCACTCAATTGTTCATCATGAATTCAAGAGTATCATTTGTTTGTGTTGTTTTGGTAGCGTTTGCCGTAGTTCAGACGTATAAGGGTGTTTGATTTTTTTTTCGAAAGCATTAAAGGAATGTCTACATATATACAACTGTACAGAAAAATGATGCTCTCAGAGTGACCGATCACCTTCAGACTGAATATAAAAAGGAATACCAAGAACTTCTCGACAAATGGGATCCAAAACGTGAACTTTCTGAGAAATTCAATGAATTCCTGAAGAAAGGTGAAACTAAGTTATAACTACAAAGTTACCTAGTTTAATAGTTATAAATAAATTGTTTTACAGATATGTTTATGATTTGTAATACCTATGCAATATATATTATATATGCACAAAAATAAACAAATAAAAGTACTTAGTTATTTATAAATTTGATTTTATAAACGTTTTGTTAACAATTCTAATAATTATTGCACTTTTTAAACCTTTTTTGTTCATTCCATTATATAATATTATCATATTATTAGTTTAATCTACAGTAATTTTCAAGTATATCCATCGAAACTTCGCTCAGAATCGTTTATTTTATAAATAAATGATTTATCATTGCTTGAAAATTCAATATATCCGTCTTCATTATCCTACCCAACGTGCGAAGTTCTTCCCGGATTTTTATTGTATAAATCCGAGATAATTTTTTACGATAGTTCTATATTGTCATGGTTAATATATCAACATTTTTTAACCACTTTTCATTTTTTATAATATAAATATATTTGAAATCGCTTTTTTTTATAATATTTAAATGTTAAATTAATTTTTATGCATGTATATTGTATTTAATTTTTGTACATAAGTAGTAAATTTTTCGGGTAAAAATGTATTTATTGCAGTCGAAATTTCAAAAATTTTCGATTTGCGCAGTGGTTATTTAAGCATAAATACTTGTACATTAGTTAGGTACATAATATAATGCAAAAAACAATTACAAAATAACAGTACTTATAGTGTATACCTAAATATTTATATAGTATACATCCTTATACTGTGAATGACCTGTCAAATTATCTTCAATCAAAAATATTTATATTTTTAGATTAATTATTAATTTTTATTTATTAAAGTATAATAAATGTACTTCCTTAATAAATAATTTAATATTACTTAATTATATGAATTAAATAATTAATTATTAAAATGTAAACGGGAGAAAATAGACAATTTTAAATCATTTACGAGTAAATGTGGTATGAGTCAGTAAGGTGGGTGAATTTTCTGATAGGTTGATAATAAATGAAATAATGAGTTCGGTATTTATTTCTTAATACATTAAATTTGCACAATCGTTTTACAGTTAGTTTTTAGCGTAAATACTCGTACATTTATTACATATGATGTACAAAATAATTACAAAATAACAAAGTATATAGAGTGTATTTTTAAATATTAATACGGATATATACATACTTATTTGTTATAGTATATATCTACCGATTTTTATTCGTGAGAAAAAGATAAAATTGGGTTTAAATTTTTATTCAACTCCATAAGTAACAATAATATTAAATATATACATAAATATAATATTAATATAATAATTTGTCATAATGCATTTAAAGGGAAATATAATTTAAACTCTTGGATGAAGCTGAGAATAACAACTAGTAAATTGTATTAAAAACTAAAATCAAAAATGAGCTTTTGAATAGTAAATTAATTCTATATTTTGTTTTTAGAAAGGTCATTTTTAAATTTCAATTCACTTTGCATTGATAATTGCAAGGATTTATTATTGCGTTAAAATCTAAAATAATAATAAATATTATCCTGTTTGAATAGTCCTTGGATAATCACAATAATAGAGGGAAAAATCGAAGGAAAATCTGGAAGAGGAAGACCTAGAACTCTATTTCTGAAGCAGTTGATGGAAGATACCGGAATAGGAACATACTGGGAGCTGAAGAGTATTATAAGTGACAGAGATAAGTGTAGAGAAACATCAATAATCATTTAACGAATCTTCGGATTAAAAAAAAAAAAAACCTGTCTGAGAACCAAAGGGATGTACATTCATCCTTTCCTATCCTACCTATTCTAAACGATATACGAAGTGCATTGGAATTTTTTAATTTAAATATATATTATTTTGGATTTTCAGTGTAACAAATTTTTTACATTTAGCCTGTACTCTTAAGAGTTTTTAATTTCCCCAGTAGTTTGCTACAGAGTAAACAAAACTATATTTCATACCGTGTAATGTGTATGTCCTGTGTATACGTACGTATTTGTAGATTTTAGAATGTATAACTTATAGTCAAGATTAAAGAGCATACAAATTTATTTTTACTATAAAAAAATGAAAATTAAAACTAAATAGCTATATTTAATAATACATACATACATACATACATACATACATACATAATACATAATACATACATACAAAAATTGATAACTCCTTATCCACAAGCAGGAAAATCAACGCCGGTGTTCCTCAAGGTTCTTGCCTTTCTCCACACCTTTTTGCCATATACATTAACGACATGCCACTGCTCCTCTCCTCCAAACTGGCTCTCTACGCAGATGATGCTCTGCTGTTCCAACATATCAGCTGTCTCCAAACCCCAACGTCAGCTGCACGTAGTCCAACCCTGGTTCGACCTTTGGAGGATCACAGTAAATCCATCGAAAACCTCAGCCATTCTCTTCTCCAACAAATCCACTACTCACACTTCAACTCTCAAAATCAAAAAATCTGACATCAACTGGTCCAAAAAAATTAAATACCTCGGCACCATAATCGACAGAAACCTCAAATTTTCCAATCATTTAAAATATTCAATCATCAAAACAAGCGCAGCTCGTCACATCCTCTTCCCTCTAATCAAAAAGAAAAGCCCTCTACCGACTAAAATAAAACTTCACATATATAAATCATATATTCGTCCTATTCTCCTATAAGCCAGCGCCACCTGGTCCTCGAATCTATCCAAATCCAATTGGCTCAAACTGGAAGCCGCACAATCTAAAATCCTCCGCATGATAACTGGCCAACCCTGGTTCGTCAATAACATATCCATAAGAAATTCATCGAATATCAACTCCATCAAAGAAAGCATCTCATCTTCATCGGCAAGCCTCTGGTCCGAAATCTTAAACTCCCACTATCCACACATCGCCAATATCGCAAAAAAAACTTCTGCTTTTCACGGCGCCTTAAATAGACCGATTGTTTTTTAACTCTGCTTCTACTCCTCCGCTTAATCTGTAAACCGCACAATATAATCACACAGCTCATAATTCTCTTCTTTTATATATCCAATACTCTGCTAGAAGCGAAAGCTTGGACAGAAGAAATTAATCAAAACAAAGCAAGCCAGAAATTATAGCATAGCCAGAAATTATCAATTCCAGTACCGGCAGCAGTTCAGTCGACACGCACGTTGCTCCAACGATTTTCATCGTAGTGCCACGTCCGCCATCGTCACCGAGCCCAGCTGCCAACCATCCGTCGTCATTGTTTGAGACTCGCTCTCACCTGCTGAGGCTCCTGGCCTTTAAGTAACGTATCGCGCGCAGCCGCTGAGTTTAGCTCGCGGCTTCCAACGAATTCGTCTAAATAAACAATTTCCCGTCTTTCAGTCATGTCGCCTCTGGCACGCAAAACTTCTTCCTCCACCACACCAATTCCCGTAGCCGTTCTCCGTGAACACGCAAACACTCCCCAAGTCCTCCCTCGTCGCCCAAGTCCAAACCCGGTAGGAAATGTGGCAACAGGAGAAGACGTAAACCACCTTCCATTTCTCCCGACCTTCCTACACATTCTCCGGTTAACTCCTCCGCATCCAGCCATTCTTCGAGCGTAAGCTCAACTAAATCCTCGACCTCTCGCAGCTCCTCAACTTCGAACTCTCACTCAGACAAACCAGTCCCAATGGAAACCGTTCCAAAAACCAAAATCCCTCCTATTTTTGTTGAAAGTTCCACATGGAGGAAGGTTGCAGGAAAACTTCTTTCCACAGCCCCCGAAAACTCCATCCTAGCCAAATCGGTTAACGGCTCCACAGTTAAAATCCTATGCATCGACCCCGTAATATTCTGAATTGTACAAAAATATTTCACCCGGATGAATGTCGAATTTCACACTCTCCCACTACCGAATGAGCGTATGCTCAAAATTATAATCAAAAGCCTCCCTCTGGATATCTCTGAGGCTGAAATTTCCGATGAACTCGTTGCTAAAGGCTATGAAGTTAAAGCAGTTCGCCAATTTTCAAATACATCCAGTAAATACCCAATCCACATGGTCACCCTCATCTCAAACCCATCGAATAAACAAATATTCAATGAAAGGTCCCTGTTCTATATTTCGGTCAAGATTGAAACCTACCGCTCTAACAAACCCGCCCAGTGTTTTGCCTGCCAGCGCTTCGGACATTCAAGCTTCCACTGCGGCTAAACACCAAGGTGTGTCAAATGCGCGGGCTCCCACCTGGCCAAAGACTGCTCGAAGCTTAGGGAATCCGACCCAAAATGCGCAAACTGTGACGTTACCCATACCGCCAACTTCACCAAATGTCCAGCCCTAATTGAGGAGAGGGAAAACAGACGCCCCAAAAGACCAAACACTGCATTCCCCCCCGCAAAATCCATCTCCACCAAGCCATCTTCTAAACCTCTTCCTTCTCAAAAAACTCCTCAAAGCACCATTACCACTAAACCTACATACGCCGAAATCGCTTCTCCTCCTCCCAAAGATAATCCGTCTCCAATCATAGACCAACTAATTAAACTTGCAACCGGCCTCTCTTCTGGTTCCACCAAAGTTAAAGACACCCTAATAATCTTAATTTCTATCCTCCCCCAACTTCTTGCTCAAAATGACCAGTATTAAAATCATGTTTTAGAATTGTCAGGGCGTCGCTCGGAGACGCCCTGAACTCTCTCAATTCGTAGAAGATCATAAAATTGACGTCCTTCTCCTAAATGAAACTCACCTATCTAACGCCAGACAGTTCAATCTCCCCAACTTACACTCCTACTTCACAAACAAACCCCAAAAACCAGGCCGTGCTCCATATAGAGGCACAGCGGTCCTCATTCACAGGAAACTCATTCACCATTCACTAAAAATCTCAACCACATCTATCACAAATACCACTGTCCATCTGCAACTCGGAAACGCGGAATTAAGACTTGTTGCCATATACAAGAGCCCAAAAACCCCGCTCTGAACTTCAGACATCGATGCTCTACTCGACAACAACTACACCATCATAGCTGGAGATCTCAACTCCAAACATTCCTCGTGGCACAGCTTACCCAACAATACTTCTGGAAACATCCTATCTCATTACCTTGACAACAGACACGACCTCACAATAGCTTCCCCTTCATCTCCCACCCACTACCCAGACAACCCTCGTCACCGCCCGAACATTCTCGACATCGCCCTGATGAAAGCTGGTCACCTTGACTTCTCCCTAGAAAACCATCCTTCAGCACTCTCTTCTGACCACTCTCCAATCATTCTAAAACTATTTCACAACTCAGCCCAAATTTGTCTCCCCTCGCCATCTCACTGCACCAACTGGATTCTCTACAAATCTCTCATGAAATCCTCTAAATTCCCTCCTCCAAACACTTCTTCTCCCAAAGAAATCGATCTCGCCATTAAACACCTAACTCACCACATCTCTGCCACTCTTAACTTATGTATTTCTCCCACCAACTCATTCAACTCCCGACATGATCTTCCTCCAAACATTCTTCGTGAGATCGCTTGGAAACGCCGCCTAAGATCTATCTGGCAAAGACCCAGAGACCCTTTTATCAAATCCCAACTAAACGCCCAAGTCAGTCGGGTCAGAAATTTTCTCTCTTCCCACCGCGAAAACGCTTGGTCAAATGTACTCTCCTCTCTTAGCAACAATTCTGACCACCGATCCCAATTCTTTAAAATCAACAGAAGCCTTCTGCGCAAGCCTCCGCCCGTTAACCCTCTTAAATCTTCGGATGGCACGCTCCACTACGAGGCAGCCCAAAAAGCCGAAATATTCGCTGAATCGATGGAAAATTAATTTAAGGTCCCTGTTTCCTCCCAACCCTTAGACGATTACGTATACGAAACTATCCATCATTATAATAATTTCACTAACCACCCAAAAACACTCTTCCTCACCCCTAGTGAAGTCAAAAACACCATCCATCATCTCAAAAACAAAAGTGCACCAGGGCCAGACTCTATTTCTAACAGTGCTCTAAAACATTGCAGCCACTCTACCATTCTCCATCTCTGCCGCATTTTCAATGGGTGTACGTGCCTAGAGTACTTTCCCGTTTGCTGGAAATAAGCTGCCGTGATTATGCTCCCAAAGCTCGGCAAAAACCCCCTCTCTCAAAAAAACCACCGCCCAATCTCTCTTCTCAATACTTTATCTAAAGTTTTCGAACGTCTCCTACTCACTCGCCTCAACAACCACAAAGCCAATAAAATACGCGACGAACAATTCGGGTTTAGACGTCAGCATAGCACCTCCCTCTAGCTAGTTAACGTTCTTGACCATATGACATCAAACCTCAACCGGCAGTTCAAAACAGTCGCAGTGCTTCTGGATGTTGAAAAAGCCTTCGACAAAGTCTGACACCCAGGCCTTGTCTTCAAGCTTATTGCATTAGGTGTCCCTGTCCAGCTTATAAACATTCTTAAATCCTTTCTTCTTAAACGAAATTTCTACATTAAAATGGGTACCAACTTTTCATCCAACAAATCCATCGAGGCTGGCGTTCCTCGAGGATCTTGTCTGTCCCCCCAACTCTTTGCAATTTACATAAACGACCTTCCTCTTCTCCCCTCTAAACTCGCTCTTTTCGCAGACCATACCCTTCTATATTCCTCCAGCAAATCAAATTCTTCTGCAGTTGGCAATCTTCAGCTCCAACTCAATCGTAACCCTGGTTTGACCAGTGGAGGATAACAATAAACCCAAACAAAACATCGGAAATTCACTTCTCCGGCAAAGGCATTTCTAAAGTCCCTCTTCTATCAATAAAAGGCTCCAAAATTAAATGGTCTCCTTCTATTAAATATCTAGGTATCCAAATCGACAAAAACCTAAATTTCTCGAAACACGTAAAACTCCAAATAAATAAAACTAAAGTAGTAGGTTACCTTCTATATCCTCTATTAAACCCTAAAAGCCCCCTAACTATAAATACCAAACTGTACATTTACAAAACCTACATGCGCCCAATACTCACCTACGGCAGCCCAGCATGGATTCCATCTCAAATTTCAACAGACTCAAAATAGAAGCAGTTCAAAAAAAAAAAACCCCTCACGAAAATCTGCGATCTCCCATGGTTTGTTAGCAACCACTCAATCAGACATTCAACAAATATCCCTTCCCTCACCGACTTTATGGCATCTTCATCTTTATCCCTTTCCCAATCTATAGCTTCCTCTCACTATGACCACATTGCTAAAATCTCTAAACGCCCAGTCAACTTCAGAACAATTCGTAACCCCCCTCTAAAATTCTTGAAAACATCTCTCCACAAACCTCATAAATCCTCCTACATCAGACTCTCTGTCTAAAAGCAAACGCTTGGTACAGAGTACTATATTCTTAGCATAGCATAGCAGCCGGAAATTATCATTCACTCTACACCTACCAAGACGTCAACAACTACCACATTGCTTGAAGTCTTGATTAGTAGAGGAAGAAACCAACACGAAGGAACAGCGCCGAATCAGCAACTATACCGGAACAAGCTCCGACGACACAGAGACTCACCGACCAGCTACCCGGTAGATTCCCGGACTCCACCCGTTTTTAACGAACAGTTCGATACGGGAACTGCCGATCGACGTGAAGCTACACCGGCAGGATCAAACGCCGGCTCTTTCTTTTTCGGTTAATTCCCGGACTCCCCTCGCATAGCGAACAGTTCAATACGGGAACGACCGATCGACTGAAATCAAATTCAGGCAGCACCATATACCACCAAGACGGACCAGTCAAATTTGGAAATTGACAACACGGCCACGGACAACAAGGGTTCGCCATACCAGCGAACCCATCCCTTACCTCGTGCCACCTATCTGGATGTGCCTTCTTTCTCCCATAACGACCATCTATTTCGGTGTGTCCTTATTACCCTCTATTTGGAGGTGTAAATCATCCTTGCGAGATTTCCGTTCCCATATCACGAGGTTAGGCAACGGGAAACCCGCGTATGTGCGTGACGGTCGTTAGGGCGCTGGGGCAGCTCTAGGGACACAACTATTGTATCTATGACCCCATCAGACACATCCCCTGTTCGAAAATATTGTATATAATCCATATGTATATATATTAATAAAACGGTTGACTTAAAGATATATATCCAATGTATATGTATATGTATTAATAATATTCTATTTGTAATAACTTATAATATATCTGTAATAATAAACGACGACGAATAATCACTCTACATAGGTTTTTGTTTATTTCTACGAGGCAGCGTGAACCGACCAAAAACACCCCGCTTCAATACATACATACATACATACATACATACATACATACATACATACATACACACATACATACATACATACATACATACATACATACATACATACATATATACATACATACATACATACATACATACATACATACATACATACATACATACA
>JAIPRL010005429.1:0-12702 GCA_025469235.1 Pemphigus obesinymphae | reverse complement strand
TTGCATTCAAACGCTTCGGAGGTCTCCCCCATAAAACGCACTTTGCAGTATGTCTGTTGGTTACAGATCTCAACTAGTCTCACCAATTTCCTTGGTATACCGAAATTTCTTAGTGTTGTCCAGAGTTATTCACGGTCAATACTGGCATATGCTTGTTTGAAGTCTACAGAATGAATATGAAGGGCTTTATTATATTCGTAGAATTTTTCCATTACTTGTTTTATTGTGAATATATGATCCGTTGTAGATTTTCCTCTTCTGAAACCAGTTTGGTACTCTGTTAAGATGTTTTCCGCATAAATTTCTAATCTTCTTAGCAATGCTATCGATAGGACTTTGTAAGCTGTATCTAACAAGGAAATTTGTAATACAATTTATTTATAACATTAAACTGTCTTTGTAGTTTAAAAATTAATGAAACCTTTCCTCCTTTAGGAATTCGTCGAATTTTATAGAAACTTCACATTTTGGATCCCATTTGATGAGAAGTTCCTGGTATTCCATTTCGTATTCGGTCTGAAGACGATCAATCACTCTGAGAGCAACGTTTTTCTTTTGAAAATTGATGGGACAATTGATAAACATCTTCTACCTAAATCCTTATGATTCGCTAATTGCTTCTCTGGTTTTGTAAATATACTTTTTCTAAAAAATATCACGTTAAAAGTACCAAATAAAACCAATTTGCTATCTCCTCTAAATTCCTAATCAACTCGTACAGGTCGAAAAGTTGCTCGCGAGGGAAATAAAATAAATACCATGGTAAAATCAATAGCTCCCACATAGTTCACATTTTTATGTGTACAACAATATAAGGATAATGCTAGATTTGACGATTATCTCTGATTTTTTTTAACGTTCTTAATTTTTGTACGAAAAGGTTAGTCAAAATATTTTATTTTATTTCAATATATTGATGTAAATGAGTAGGTTAAGTTCATCATTTCTATATTTTAGATTAACACAAAATAAATAAATAAAATGTACACTAAAAACATTAACAAAACAATACATTTTATAAATTACTTACTCAGTACTTTTATTTATTTAATTTTATGTACATATTATAAATATTATATTCTATAAAACATGTCGTACTAGTGAAAAAATGTATTAATAACACGAAACTGTTTCTAGGTGTATTTAAAACTTAGTGAAACCCTTCTTCTTTTCCTCCTTCATGAATGCATCGAATTTCGCGGTAAGTTCACGTTTTGGATCCCATTTGTCGAGGAGTTGTTGGTATTCATTTCCATATTCGGTCTGAAGACGATCAATTACTCTGAGAGCAGCGTTTTTCTGTACAGGTGTACATTTTTCACATTGAGTTTTAATGGCGTCGGGTAAAATTTCTAATAAAATAAAACACTGATGATTAATATATAGTTTTAGATAATTGATTTTAAACATAGATGAATATTGATTTTATATATTAATTATTTACTGTCAATATAAATATATTATGTAACATGTAAATTAACTTTTACTTTACATAAAGAATAAAATAATTAACTTTAAAACTTATTTGTAAAAATACAATTTTATATATATATTTGTCATGATGTTCTAATTTAAATTTATAATTAGTAATAGAATTGTAATATAATATAGTTTATTCACTACATATAAGTAATATTTATTTATACATATATACTAGTATACGCTTTTTTTAAATATTTTTTGAAATTAACGAAGTAGAGTTTAATCTATATTTTACTAATAACTAATATATTTAATTTAATACTAAAATACTATATGTAATTTTATTTGTTGCTAATTCTTTTTACGCACTTAATATTTTTACATTCATATACGTAGTTTATAACATTTTTTTTATTCGTTTTTAGTAATCATTGAATAAAAGAAAAACCCCAAAAAAACAATATCAATTTGTTAAAAATTTAGAAATTAAAAAATATTTGAATATATTATTGTCTTATTTAAATTGGTGCTAAATTATTATTGATAAAATCTACGTATTTCTTTAAATTATTCGCCTATGATTATATATACAAGTTTATTTTTAATGCATTTGCAAAGCATTTTTGCCTACTAAGTTTGAATATTAATATGGCACAAATTATAAATGTGAAGAATCCAATTTTTTATATAATGTATTAGATAACTTCAAATACAATTAAAAACACGATAAATAGTAATTATTTATTCCCAGTAATCATGTTTGATATATTGTCTTTTATTTTTTGGTCGATTAATCTCAAAGATATTTATGTAGGCTATTAGAAATATTTGTTCCATAAAATAAATATAAAGAATCATAGTACATACTTCTGAGTTCTGTGCCTTCTGGAGTGCACGGTTTCTTGTCCAACAGACATTGCATGTAGTTTTCGACTAATCTTTTGGAGGATAATATTTGATCGACATCGATGTTATCGTATTTGGTAGTATAAGTGCTATCGGCCGGTTTCGGTGCTCCGAGCGTCTGGACTACGGCGAATGCTGCCAAAACAACACAAACAAATGCTACTCGTGATTCCATGGCGAACGATTGTATGTAACTAATGATATTTTTATTCCAACACGTTCTTTTATATTCGACAATAATTGTTTGCATTGACGGTGTATGTTTGATTTGTATATTTTTTAATAAGAATATAACATTACATAAATTGAACGTGTGTCACTCGTTATTTGTATTACCTGTATTTTCATTGACCATAATAAACGACAAAAAAATCGTCACACTCGACCAATTGATATTAAAATGCAATTAGGAAGATTTAGCGGAAGAATTAAAAATGACTAGATTTTAATACGACTACAGTTATATAATTTTTAATTTCTAATATAAATTTCCATAAATTTTCAATATAAAGTGTATAATGTGTTAAATAAAATAATTTATGTTTAATATTGATAGGCAAAAAACATTTAAACAATAAATATTTATTTTATATTCTGGTTATTGAAATTGGTGATGGAAAATTTGCATGAATTGGTTATGACGAAGAAAATTGCTGTGTATTTTCAAACACAATTTACAAAACTGTAATTATTACTGCATTATTTAAAATTTTCATATCATTTACAGTATACTAATTATAAATGTACTTATAGTCAAAAATATATTATTCTTATTTATCATTTAATCAATGAATTATACATACCTATACTTAGAGCTGTAAAGGATACTTAAAAAGTATTTGAGTAAGTAAAAAAAATATTTTTGAAAAAAGTATTTAGAGTAATAATCAAATACTTATTGATCCAATGCATTTGAGTAAATACAACTTTTAGATGATTAAGAATGTATTTGGAATATTTTTAAATACTTTAAAAAATATATAGTTATAGGTACATATATTTTAATTATAATTGTATTAATATAGTTTTTTATTTTTCGCCTTCACCTTTTCTCCCAACTATTTGGAGTCCTAGTCCTACACTTCCACTTAACTCTGTCTCTCACATCTTTTTCATTTATCTCCACCTTCCTCACATCACTCGCCATTATATCTCCCACATCTTTTTTGCTCTTCTTCTCCCCCTCTACTAACAATAGATACAATAATACTAACAATTTCTTTACTAATCTTACTGCCTCAGACTCTTCCCACCTTAATACATGCCGGAGCTAATCTATTCTCCCTCATTTTGTCATTTATCGAAGGTACTCCTATACTACCTCTTATAAAGTTATTCCTTATTTTGTTCTCTCTAGTCACTCCATTTATCTACCTTAATATCCTCATATTTCTGATCATTGATTCTCTGTACTATTTTTTTATTCACTGTTCCATACACCATTGCAGGTCTCACCACTGCCTTATGAAATTTACCTTTTTACCTAATAGAGATTTTTTTGTCATACAAAACACCTGATCCTTCTTTCCCTTTCATCCTTCCACACTTAATCCTGTGTTTCATATCCTCTTCGAAACCAACATCTTTTTGTATAACGGACCCTAAAACTTGAACCTCTTAACCCCAATACTTTTATTAATATAGGTATATATTAATAATAAAAGGTAATTAATAAGGTATATATTAATAATTATACATAATATTTACGGACATACCTACTTTAAGCAAATTATGTTTCTAGAATGTAGGTATTAATATAATCGTATGACCAAATGATTATTAAATTTCAAAAATATAATTTGTTCAAAATGTTTATGAGTTATATGATGTTCTTTTTTTTATGTAGTAGCACCACCTATGCTAAATGTTCTTTCGACCGAAGCACTGCTATTAATAATCACACATTAATAGTATAATCACATCATGATTTTAAACTTTGATCTATCAAATAAATCATATAGCCTATCTGATTTTATAATATATAAATACATATATTTTTTTTTTTTGCGAAATTTTCAAGATGTGACATTTTGAATTTTAATAATTTAATAAATTAGTATTTAATGCAATAAAAAAATATTTGAATACTACTCAAATACAAGAAAGAAAAAAACAATTTTAATAAAGTATTGAATACTCAAAGAAGTATTTGAATACCAATATTTAAATACTTTTACTCAAATATTTTACAACTCCGCCTCTACTATAAAGACAATTTTACGGAAACTTATTTGAATATATGAGTTCCATGTGTTCAGAATAGATATTCGATAAAATTAAAAAATATATACCCAGATCTCATAGTCCAATACTTGAAAAATATTTTAATAATATTTTGGTTAATTATTTATTTATTTATTTTTTTATCAAATACTCTATTTACGAGTACTACATTATGTTAATTAGGTATACCGAACTGGTTGAATCTAAATTTTTTCAATGAAAATCTCACATTAAAATTTCTCATTTTTATCTATTAACAAAAATCTTAGAAACAAAATAAACTTACAAATTGAATAACCAAACAATATTATCTAGTACTCTCGTTGATCCTCTTCGGTTACACCTATATTCATTTTTTGTTTTAATTAAAATATAAAAAAATAAATATTAATTTAAAGATATATATACTTATTTAGAAAATTTAATATTTATAATACCATACTCTACTATTACTCGTAATTCATAACATATTTTAAAATTTATATGTTAAAAAACGACTGTAATATTGTTCATCATAACTTGAATTATTGCTTCATCTTTTTAAGATTATTTTTAATTTTTAAGAAATATCTGTTTAATAGTATTTAAAAATTTCAATAAAAATTTTATCATTCACAAATTGAAAATATTGTTATTCGTATTCAGCGGTAAAAAAATATATTTTAATTGAATAAAAATGTCACCAATTTCGAATTGTATTTGAATACAAAGATTTATTTAAATAGGTATGTCAATATGTTATAATACATTTCTAAACACGGACATGCGGAGTTCACACCCACAGGACAGGTACGCAATTCATATAATTTAGTGAAAACTGTTAACAAATTAAGTCGCAAATCGAACGTCACGAGTAATTTAAGAGTAATCCTACTTACATTACTTCCATGTTCATTGTTGTTGTGTAAAAACTATAAAACTATAAACAAAAACAATTTATACTGAATATCGAGAAGGCGCGTTTCTGAGAAACTAAGTGGTTTTAGTGGTTAAAGATCTCAATACAAATTTAAACATAATAAATTAAAAATGTTTAAAGTTTTTCAAATAGTATTATAGCTATAGACAAAAATAAAAAAAATTTGATCAATACAAAATATCAAAAATATAGGTACCTAAGTGAAATATTTTGTTACCTACCTATTTATTAAACTAATTTTATAAAAAAAATATATATGTAACACTTATTCCATTAATCTATGTTATAATCGATGTCCTTACAATTATTTGTTCTTATAGTTACTATGAAGATAAAAACAGGAAAGTTTAACACGCTTAAAGATTTTGTGTTTCTAACGTCTGTCTACCTATCATTACCATTACAAATTGTTGCCGTGGCTATCAATATAAATATTTACAGTTGATTTAAGTTATAATATATTTTAATATATGCGTGTAAATCTAATAATAACTTATACATTAGTAAATTATTTTAAAACTTATTACGGAATTAGTTTATAATTTTCAATTAAAAAATTAAATACGAAATACGTACCTATAGAAACTATTAATGTATTATGGTTACAATTTGAACAGTTTATAATTGCATTTATTTTTTTCTTCATAAAAGTTGCACGCTTTTAAATTATAAAATCTAGCGTGCTCGGTTATCCGATATTTGTTCCCAGCAAGAATCGTATTCATTTATTCACGAGGTCCTCTCAGTAAAGTTGGTTCCTGTTTTCTGAAACAAATTATTGCCTCTCCCTATTTTACTTTCCTTATAGAAGTTCTTTGCAAATCGTACAGTTCATGCTTAAAACTGTGTTTGACTAGTTTCTGGGGAAAATCTGTTCCTCTCAAGTAATATTTCTGGCTTACGGTATCGGCACCACAGAATTTCTTTTGTATGTCCAATATAATATCAGATTATTTGAAAATATTAATTTCTTTCTATCACTTTGGTGGACACTACCTATAGACACATTCGTTTTTCTTTATAACCCTACGTTCTGTGCCCATCTCATGCATGGCTTATTTCCACATACTATCTCTCGTTTTTTGTCTACTCATTTTTTTGTTGTTTTTTCTGATACTTTCATCGCAAATAAATTATATTGTATAGAAGCTGTTTTAATCCCTTTTCTTCAACATTTACACAACTCTTATTTGTTTTTCTCTAATCTCCCTAACTTCCATTCTCTTTTTTACACCAATGACATAATCATTTTTGATTTTTGACAAACACACATTTTATTATTATCTACATACGCGAATGGTTATTCATGGTTGTTCTTTCAATTTGCACATCGGATATGATACTATAATCGTAAATTTAAGGTACTGGAATGTAATTATTATAAATCATTTCTTTCAATAAAACATTACTGAGCTGATGATAGTTATTACTGTCAAATATATATATTTTAATGTTTGACATATATAAAAGGGAAATACATATCAACTATGTAAAACTTTTTACTACTAACAATTAATCAGTTTGATGTCTTCAAAATATCACAGTAAATAGTAATCATATTTTCTACCGAATAAATGAGTATGTATATACGGAATGATTAGATCAAGTCTTCTGAGCCCAAAATTTGTTAATAAAAAAAATTTTAAATACTAATAAATAATCATTATTGTAAAGTTACTAATTCCCTCTTTCCACTCTGAATCTAAAAAATGTTTATATATTATGGTATAACAATATTTTGACCAGCAAACTTAATCCATTTTTTAAATTCGCATACATTTTTTTGGTGTAAATTTTTATGTTGTTCATAACTTTGAAAGTAATATTTATAAATTTTTCTGTAGTGACTTCTTAATGTGTATGGAATTACTATAAAAAAAATAGCCGGGAAATGGGAAAAATAAGCTTACGTCGATATCGATTATGGATTTCCTTATAATTTCGAATATAATTGTTCTAGGGATTTAAACTATGCAATCTTAAGAACAATTTATAAAAAATAGATGTTTCATAATTTAAAGTTATTTAAATTTGTTTTAAAAATATTTTATATGCGGTTTTTTTTCAATATCATTTCCTAATATTACATAATCAATATATTAGTTTAAAAAAAATATATAAAACTTCGGTCAACATCTATAGTTTATAGGTATCGAAATTGGTACTAGGTAAAATACTAAGCATAACTCTCTCAATAATATTTACTTAAATTAAATGTGCTTCTTTTGAAAGAGGAAAGCATTGACTCTGCTTCCTCGAAGAGATTTTTTTCAATTATTTAAACATATAACTCAATAATCATTTATTTTTATTTTAATATACAAATACGTATAACAATTCAAACAATTAAAAATAAAATTCTTCATGCAAATACTGTAAAAGCCATGGTAAATTTTATATCAAAACTATGCTATGATAACTATTTAATGAATTGTGCACATAGATCCAAAATATATTATGACAAAATTATACGTACGGCGTCTTCTTAATTAAATAATAATTATATTCTAAAAATTTAAGACCTACTTAAGAGTTACTATTATAGAGATTATATTAGTTTTGGTTTCACAAACAGTTATTATAATTTGTGATCACCGATTGTAAAAGTCTAAAATATTTCAATAAATAAAACACCAGTTAAAAAAAATTTATTACAATTTGTAAAATAAATTACATGCACTCAACTAATATCATATTAAATAAAAACATGGCCAAATTTTTTACTTAATAAAATAGTAACAGCATATGTAATTTTTTTCAGTTATTTTTTTGATACATTAAAGAAGTATATTTTGGATTTATTACGCTTTTTTTTTATAAGAGTACCGAAAAACTACCGATCCCAACAAAATATTGTTATAAATTGAGAAATAATAAATAAACTTGTTACAGTAACCGAATTATATATATATATATATATATAAATTTATGCAAATAAATGTAAATTGGAAAAATACAATATCAGAAACTTGAAATGTACACTAATTAGTTTTAATCAATTATTATTAAATTATGTTAGTATACATTATAATTTAATAAACTGCTTTTTTAAATTCGATTTTATTTATTTTTTATACAAAATATCATAAAAATGATGTTATTCTGATTTTTTCAATACATAGGTACTTACTTATATAATATTATATTTATATATATATATTGTTTTCGTAACTCTAATATTTTTAAATATATTTCTATTGTATATTTATGTGTAATAAAAAAAGAAGCAATGTTTTTATATTAATACCTGTGCTTTTTTTTTAATTTGTTGCATATATAATGAGTTATTTTATTTTATACAATCTGAGATAATTCTTTACGATACCACTATATTGACATAGAAAACATATCAAAACTTGTTAAAAACTTTTCAGTGATGTTTATAATATTTTTTAATTACCTAGATTTGTTTTTATGCATGTATATTGTGTTCACTTTTTGTACAGAAGCAAAAGAATATTCTGGTAAAAATCTTTCTGATGGAAGTTTATTATAGTTGAAATTTCAAAAATTTACATTTTAAATTTGCACAACACTTTTACAGATAGTTAGATTTTAGCGTAAATACTGGTATATAAATTACATATAATGTACAAAATAATTACAAAATAACAAAGTATATAATGTATTCTTAAATATTAATATTGATGCATACATTGCATATAGTGTGTATTTACCTGTTTTTATTCGTGAGGGAAAGAGGAAATTCGGTTTGCATTTTTATTAAACGCCACAAGTAATAATAATATTAAATAAATAGATAAATATAATATTAATACAGTAATATTATATAATGCATTTAAAGGGAAATATAATTTAAACTCTAGGTTGAGAGCTAGTAAAATATATTAAAACCCAAAATCAAAAAAGAGCTTTTTTAATAGTGAATTAGTTAAACATTTTGTTTTTTAAAGCAGTCATTTTTAAAGAATTTCCTTGTAGAAAATTGAATCTAGTTGGTACTTTTAAAAGATCATTTTTCGATTTTTAAATTTTTTGGATAAACGCTTATAAAAATTTATCTATTTTTAGGCTTAATTTTAGATTTTAAGACCTGAAAATTTAATACAGTTATACATCTTATTTCAATAATTAAGTAATCCGACAAAATAAATGTAAATCATCATGTATATTACTAATAAAAATTTAACGGGTGGACCAACTAAAGTAAAATATAAGTTGACATGCATTAAAGTCTCTAACTTTTATTTCGAAAGCATTGAAAAAATGTCTTCATCATGAGTCACATACTCACATCGTCTCAAACATTCCTATATCATCAATTTATTATGTTTACAGTAATATTCAATGTGTCTTTCTCATCCCAAACAACATAATGTAATAAATTTTTGTTTTTATTTATTTATTTTATTTTTTGTCATATTGTTAATTATTGTTATTATTAGTGGAAATTCAGGTAGAACAATTAAAAACAAGTGATACAAGTTCAATTAATATACATATACATATATTATATTATTAGTAAAAAATATATGTATTAATCATACACTGACAATGAAAAGAATTATTGAATATAAAAGACTGTATCTGAATAGTAATATCATTAGTTACATACAATCGTTCGCCATGGACTCACGAGTAGCATTTGTTTGTGTTGTTTTGGCAGCATTCGCCGTAGTCCAGACGCTCGGAGCACCGAATCCGGCCGATAGCACTTACACTACCAAATACGATAACATCGATGTCGATCAAATCTTATCCTCCAAAAGATTAGTCGAAAACTACATGCAATGTTTGTTGGACAAGAAACCGTGCACTCCAGAAGGCACAGAACTCAGAAGTACGTATTATGATTCTTAAAATGCATTTTGTAGTTCTAGTTGCATAAAAATTATTTTGAAGAAATTGACTAGAAAATAAAAAATAAAAGATTAACTATTATTATATTCCAAATTGTATAAAATATTAGTAATAATTATCAAATCTTATATAAAATTATGAACACTAAAATGTAGAATATTATATACAATACAATACGATTTTTTAAAAATATTTTTTAATTTTGCAAACATTTTAGGTCGGTATCAAATTAATATTTAAACATAACTATAGTACAGAACTATTTCAAAAATATAATAAATAATTGAATAATAATTAAATAAGTTTTAAAACCATATATAATAAAAACCTTAATACTACGTGGTATACACATCCAAAATGTTATCAAATTATCCATGTTGATACATGGGTATCGCTTCTGTGATGATGGATGTTGTTTATGCAACCCAGAATTTATTTCGATAAGTTATATATAAATTAGTTAATAATTATAATTTTAAATAAATTCTATAAGCTGATTTAATGTACTAAAAAAATTCAATTTAATTAAGAATATTTATATTTTTATAGCATAGGTAGTTCATTATATATAATATATTAATAATTATTATTTTATTCTATTAGAAATTTTACCCGACGCCATTAAAACTCAATGTGAAAAATGTACACCTGTGCAGAAAAACGCTGCTCTCAGAGTAATTGATCGTCTTCAGACCGAATATGGAAATGAATACCAACAACTCCTGGACAAATGGGATCCAAAACGTGAACTTACCGAGAAATTCGACGCATTCATGAAGGAGGAAAAGAAGAAAGGTTTCACTAAGTTTTAAATACGCGCATAGTAAATTGTGTAGTCATTGTAACAATTGTTTTACTAATACAACATGTTTTACAAAATTCAATATTTATAATATGTACACAAAATTGAATAAATAAAAGTACTGAATTATTTATAACATATATTGTTTTGTAAATGTTTTCAATGTATATTACCTATATTTATTTGTTTTGTATTCATCTAAAATATAGAAATGAAACATATAACGTATAGGTACATACACAATTACCTTATTGTATTATAATTGGAAATAATAATCAGTTATTTTATTTAACCATGTCGTATTTCATACAAAATATTAATAATGTTAAAAAAAAAATTAACGGGTTATAGTAAAATCTTTTTGATTTTTACAATTTTGTAATAAAAGGTACACGTAAAAAATCGAGAAATAATGTTTTTACCATGGAGGGCTATAGGAAGGGTTCATTTTATTTATTTATTTATTTAAATTCCATAGTATTATATAATTTATAATTATAACATATAAGTAGTTATAATATTATATATAAATATAATATTATAATTAAGTTATGTATTTTAATTATGCATGATTATCAAAAACAATTTTTCAGTCTATAATTGGATTATTTATTTGAATATCTATGTGAATAAGTACGTATATTTCAGAATTACAATAAAATTTAGTTTAGTTATTGTTCTTTGTCAAACCCTGTATCCACGACTTTAAGATTGTTTAACTAAAAGTTAAGTAGATATAAATATACATAAAGAATATCTATGAAAAAAACTCGTATTCTATACCTTCTTATTGAAATAATTTTTTTTACAAAACATAATATATATACAGCACATTGCTATTACCATTGATTATATTGTATATTGTATTCCAGAAAAATAATTTTATAAATTATTTTAAAATCAAGAGATTTGCTAAAAGTAGAACCACTCGCTTTTAAATCTAAAATAATAACAATGTAAATAATTATTGAATATTTTGATTCATTTTTTGAAATACATTTGATTTATGTAGTCTATATGGATACGTATGTACAATAATTATTTAAAACGGAATTAAAATAAATATAGATATTTTATTTTTATAATTGTATTATATGAATTGATACGAAAAAGAATTTATAAAATAACAGTCTTTCATTACCAAGGGACCGAGGAATTTCAAATTTTACTAAGATTTCTATATAAATGGCTAAATTAATAATAATAATAATAACAATTATAAATATTCAATAAAGTTGCTACTAATATTTTTTAAATAATTTCTGAGTACAAAAAAATGTGTTTATTATAGTGATAAAGACTTGACGATGTTCTATGGAAATATTTTCAACATTTAATACAAAAAAAATATCTATATAAAATACACTAAGACATTAACAAAACCATATTTATCAATAACTTATAGTACTTATATTATTGTTTAATTTTGTATAGCTATATATAATATATAATGCATAGGTACTGTAACTTATAAACATATTATTCTTCTTCTTAGGCTTGGAACAGACCATTTAGGTCTAATGCCGCTTCTACAATTCCTCTCCATTGCGTCCTATCTACTGCCAAATTGATGTTATACGTAGGGTCCACTCGCGTCAAGTCTCTCTTC
>JAIPRL010005428.1:5018-32198 GCA_025469235.1 Pemphigus obesinymphae | reverse complement strand
AGAATCCCGCCAATTTCGGTGTTCATATCATATAAATGATAATAATTCATTATAGATCATTATATGTTCTGTGTTATAGGAATTCATTATATATAACATATTATTTTATATCATTTTAATTTGAAAAATTGACTTATGAAAGCAGAAAAACTATTTATTTTGTTTACATATCATAAAATCACCAAATACCAAATACGAAAAAATTGCGAGGGAACACAATTTGATAATAGCTAACCACTACGGTTGAACGATGTTCTACTTTGGTATATGGAAATTATATAGCGCCACAAAAACAACTATCACACGACACGGTGTAGTGTGAACCCGGCTTTAGTCGAATAAAAACCATCGATAATAGAAGATGTCTTTCGTTTTTATTATAACCTAAACACAACAGTTACTAGCTGCTCATTACTTGGGTCGGTAATCGACATGGACAATGATAAAAGTTGGGTACGATATTATAATATAGTATTTATACGCCGTTTGTAAAATAATATTTTCCCATAAACAAATTTAATTGTGTTATTTATAATATTTTATTAGTATTGGTAATATGTTTATATATGGGTACTTGTAAAAGGAAGGGATAGCGAGTATACCATGCCCACTGCTATTTTAGTAAATATTATTTTTATTTAAAAATTTAAAATGTTTAATATTTTAGGGTAAACGTCTTAGTCTTGAAGAAAAATGAGATAGAAAACAGAAGTACAAATTTAAATTATAGTACCCTTAAAAATAATAGAAACTCTAATTTTATTTATTTATTTATGAAACCAGTTCTAACCAGAACCCTTACTTAATTTCTTTAAAAGTATCAAAGCCGGAATCTTAAATCTTTAAATTAAATTCCAATTCTCCAACTACCACATTAATACAATCCGTTTGGCGATTTCTATATTGAATATTTTTTATTAGCATTTTATTTTCGGTATTTTTCACACATGCACAATGTATTTTATGGGTTTTTTAGATTCTGAGTGAAGAATTAATTTAATAATTATAATAAAGGTTTTAGAGGTCTAAATTTTGTTATATATGATGTGACAAAGTGGTTGTTCTCTTGCTTATATATCGATAAATATACTTATTTATTAAGTGTAGACCATTATTTAATAATAGTAGTATTAAATCAAAAGTTGTTTAACTTGGTTCTGGATAAGATAGTGCGAGAAATCAACGTCTCAGAATGAATTTTGCTGGGGCAGATAACGATAGGACTATTAGTATACGTGGACGATATTGTCCTCTTAGGAGATGATATAGAAACGATAAAACGTTTGGGAAAAAAATCTCATAAAGACTGCTGAGAAAGTGGAATTAACCATCAACGACGATAAAACGGAATACTTAGTTGTTAGCCAAAATAACAAAAATAACAGAAATTATGGACTAGAACAGCACATTAAGTTAGAAAGCCATACATTTAAAAGAGTAACACAATTTAAATATCTGGGTTCGATGGTTACTCAGGATAATAAAGTTAAGATTGAGGTGTTGTCAATAATACAATTAGCAAATAAGGGTTATTACGAATTAGAAAAAGTACTGAAATCTAGGCCACTCTCACAAAACTTAAAAATCAGAATGTACATGACACTATTATGACCTATTGCTTTATTTGGTGCTGAGATATGGGCACTGAGAAAAGCCGAAGAACTGAGGTTAAGGGTATTTGAGAGGAGGGTACTAAAAAAAACATGTGGACCGGTCTTCGATAGTCGAACAAATTAATGAAGAAAATTACATAATTATGAACTCCAAATGCGGTTTCAGAGGCCTGATATCATAAAGGAGATTACTAAAAGAAGACTAATGTGGACGGGTCATGCCTGGCGCAAACAAGGTTCCCTAGTTAGACAGGTGATAGAAGAAGAGCCCACAGGAAAAAGACCCTTGGGGAGGCCCAGGTTAAGGTAGGAAGACTGTGTGAAGAAAGATGTAAAAATGACAGGAACAGGAATCGGATGGAGAGAAGCTGCAGAGAACAGAGATAGATGGCATGACTTGTATTTAGTGGTATGGTCTTAAAGGCCGGAGCCAAGGATGAAGAAAGAAGAACAAGAATAAGTAGTATCAAATCTCGAACAAGTGTATGCTTGAGATAGCATAAATATGTCACACCATGCAAACAACGCAATAATTTAAAAACTCCATTTTTCGTTGACATGTATTTTGATGTTGCTTATCGTTTAAAAGCTAATTCTAAAATGCAGATATTTGAAATAATGCTTGGAGGATATAACTTATATACCATATCACTCTAAGATTGTTTAATACGGATCCAATTGAATGCATCTTTCCTTGCTATCCGAATTGTACACGTTAAACAGGAGACGGTACGACGTCGGGTTTTGGTAAACGTGATATCTTATCGACATTTAAATTTATTACTCATGTGGTTTTTGTGATAAAAAAATTAAATATTACAATATCCACCATTAAAAAAATAATTGCAATATTGCATAATATCAAAAGTATATGAGGAGCTATTAGACGACTCGCATGCACAAGTCAACGATCTAATTTGCAACCACGGAATAATTTCTAATTTGCACTCAGATATTGATGATAATTCTACCAGAATGTCGTAACGCGGTACGCGAATTCTCCATAATATAGTCGTATACGTGACAACATAAATGTACGTATATGATGATACATATGTAACATGACGGCACTTTCAAATAAAATAAAAAATAGTTAATTACTATAATGAACACAAATTAGATGAAAATTTAAACGAGTGTTATTAAAATATAAAATATGGAAATGAAAAATGTAAAATAAATAAAATGGTGGGGCAGAGGCCATTTAATTATATATTAAACCATCGATAATAATAATGTACATATATAAAATAGTTATGAGTATACAGTATAATCTCAATAGTCAATTCGATATATAGTATACTGGTAATATCACTCGCAAATTTAACTTTGACCAGACTATAATATATTACAGTAAACTGAAACTCATTGATAGTCAACACATGACCTATAACACGGATCAAGTATTTCTTAATTTTAATAGATAATATTAAACAGTATAGAGATATTATAATTGAAATTAAAATAAATGTATTAAAATATATACATTTTATTGCACGTGCCTATATAAATGTTAATTAATAGTTAATACGCAAGTGCCATTTTTTTTTTTTTTTTTTTATACGATTCCAACGTCATTGAGTAAAAAAACTACGTAGTTTTCAAATTGCCGATCGTCATAATTCGTTTATATTATTCAATATATCCATACGTTTAAATGACATTTTTATAGCCATTAAGAATTACATTTTAATATTACATATATGTTATTATATATTATAACCTTGATGGTGTATGGTACTTATAATTTTATTCACATGTAAATGGACGTATATACAAGCGTTTCAGTTTCGGTATAATGCAATATAATTGCAATACATACACTCGACGAAGAATATTATAATGATTCATTTGGCGATAATAATAAAAAGACGTACGGCTGACCGTGTAAAATAATAATAATTATATTATCGCCTAGATAAATATCAAAATATATCAATCATTATGTTTTTATTAAAAAAAATTCTACAAGTTACTCAATACCATCAAAAATCATTATAATATTTACTATAGTAAGCATAAACATAGGGAAATACCACTCCTTGAAATTTTGTATTATTTTATTTATATTTGTAGTGATTATTAATTGATCTTCGGTCTGTTAAGAACTGTTCAAAATATATAATTCTGATCAAAATCGGGTACTTATTTTTATACTTTAATAGTATTGTTTTCTACTATTTTCAGAAGTTTTATTTTATGTTTTAGAAAACTACCAAGAACACCAAAAATTGACTTATATAAAGTACAAACAAAAATTTACTTTCCACCAGAAAGCTTTATACCCGAAATTCCTATTCGATTACTTCTACACAAAACAGTGAATACATACATAAAAAAAATTCAATTCACATTAATATCAACATTAATACTAATTTAAAGCTAATACTAATATATGGGGGGGGGGATTATTGCAAAAAATTTCTCTTGCCCCTCCATTTGAACAAGAAATCCCAAGTTATTCTGTAGGTAATATGTATATATTATAATATTGCATGTTTAGTATAGGTATGGTATGATCCAATCTCGTATTTTTTAAATTGTTCAAGAGAATTTTTTTAGGTTTTACAAAATTAATACAAATTTTAGTCATAGTTCCATTTATTTATATAGTATAAGCTATTAGTTAGAATTCATAATGACTAATTAGTTATTTACAATAAAAGCAAGAAAAATTGATAAAAAAAAATTCCATACTTACATAGATAGAATATAGATTAATAGATATCGAACCTTTATACATTCAATACTGATAAAACTATAATAATTAATGGAAACTCTTCATACTCATGCACATATTAATTTTATCAAATAGAAATTTTTCGTACTAACCCATCATTGGTATGATTCAGTACTATCTAATGAAAATGAAATTATTACTAAATTTTCGTTAGATAAAACTTTTTATTGCAGTAACTCGTTTGATAATGCGTTTAAAAACTATTTTTGGACAAAAAACCGTCTTCTTTAAAAAAACTTTTTTTTCTTTTTAGGTTATTTATGTAAAACAGTGTAGGTACTTATTTGTTTAAAAAATTTTAGAACTTTTTCATACTAAACCTGCGATATACATATATATGTTAGAGAAATAATTTTATAGTATTTAGCTAAACTAACTCGAGTTTATTTATTTCGTTAACTTTTTTTAGTATTTATATACCGCGTACGTTTTGTGTATACATTTAACCATTTATTTAATAATATGTATGATTTTATGATATGGCCAAGAGACATCTCAAATCCATAAAGTGGATAGGATTCAATCATTTTGTCAATCAATTTTGTGTTTGGTATATAAACTACAAATGGTCATTATAAATTTTTGAACGTGAAATATTCACTACAAACTCAGTTAATTTATAATTACGATTTTCTAGTTCAAGTATTAATATCTGCACCAAATAAGTATAAATTATATTATTATCATATAGTGAGCTGGTAAAATCTATAAATTTAATTTATTGAAATATAATATATTACATTAAGTGTTATTATATTAAGAATGGTTTATTTAGATCTCATTAATTAAAATAATTAATTATGATATAAATATGTATGATAAATAGGATTATGCCTCATATATGTGATTAAAAATGCTTGAAGTAATCATAAATGATCTTTTTGTTTATTATAAATAAATCTTATCAATACCATAATTATTGATTCTCTATATATTTATATGTAGATTCTTTGAATGCCTTTTATATTTATCTATTCACATAATATTATTTAATATATTTTTAAATTTTAATGTAAAGTTAAAGCTTAAAGTTAATCAAATCATAGCATAATTAATTATTTTAATAATTTATAGATGAGTCAGATAATATATAATTAGGGGCTTTATTTAAGGGTTGACAGGGTGTGCAACGGCACCACCACTAATTTAAAAGTGGCCTGCTAATGCTCTTATGCGCCGACCAAAAAAAGTTAGGTTTTTTTTTTTTTTTGTTTATTTACGTTTTTTAAGAAGTAGAATTTAAGAAGTAAATTTTTTCGTAGCATTAGAATGTGAAAAATGACTCGGTGAAATGTTAAAATATCGGTATTTCCATTATAAATTAATGATATTTGTGTAATTTGTGAATATAGATATATGCCATTTAACAAGAGGTGGGTCAAATTCAAAATTTAGACGTGGAACCGAACTAGAAGCCATATAAAATATCTCTTATCCCTATCCTTTTACTTATAAACTCATCCGAGAAAAACTTTTTTCACATATTATATATGTGGAGCCAAATCTACAAGTCAATTTCAACGCCAGAGTATGTTGTTCTGGAAAGTCTTCCTAGGAATGTATTTCCAAAATTTTATAATTTGATCTACAGACAACTCTTTATATTTACATTTTTAAACTGTTGAATTTTGAAGTTCAATTATTTCCAATCAGAGGGTTATATTTTTGGAGATCATGTGTTAATATGATAAATGGATTAATAAATACATTATTTGTGTTTTCCTTTTCCTCAAATCTACTGAATCATTTTTGAAAACTTTGATACGGTGATGAAATATGATTTTTAAAAATCATCAATGGAATAGCTGTCTATAAGTAAATAGATTATAATCATACAAAGTGGTCTAAATTCCCTATTCCTAAATGGCATTCGAACAGACGAAGTCGAGATATGAAAAATTTTATAGAGCCTACAAGAACTGGAAATAAATTTCCTTCGCCTTGGAGCCGTATATTGAGAATATTCAAATATCCAAGAATATCAGTTAAAAATGGTCCTTTAACCAATTTTTATTTTTTATTTTTGTTTTTATTCTTTATTATTCATTATTTTTTTCTAAAAATCGCAAAACTTCGTCTTTTAGATTCTAAAATTGTCCTAATGCTTTTCCTTTTGTAAGCCATCTTACTTCATAAAACAATAAAAGTTCACCAGATTCAATAATTTTATCCTCAAATAGAGTTCTAAATAATTCATGATTTAGAGGCTGAGCTCTTATTTTGTTAAAAAATTGTGATATCAGTTTTAATATATGATCACAATTTGGGGTTTTAAACATAAAGTTTCTAGGTGTATAATACATTGATATTTATTTAAATTTCTATTAAAAAATACCTCCAATAGAGTTGCACAACCGATATTTTTACCTATCATACACGGAGCACCGTCCGTACATACACATTCAAGTTTAGACTAAATAAAATCGTCCTCTTTTAACAACAAAGTTTTAACACAATATTTTAGTTTATTAAATATATCTGTACCTTTAATTAATAATATTAAAATTAATAATTTTAAAAATATTTAAAAATTGAGTAATGCCTGTTAAATTATAAGTCATTTTATCTGACGCTAGTGTGCCATTCGATGACATTAAATGTGCCGTAAAAGGCACGCGTGTCGTAGGTTGGATACCATTACTATAAGATATAAAATCGAACTTGACTCCGAATCAAACTATTAGTTTTAAGGTTGAACCCAAACCCGAACTGAACTATAACTTAATGTCAAACTCGAACTGAATTGAACTATTAGTTTAGTATAAAACCATTAAACAGGACCAATCCGAAGAAAAATTAAATTTAACATTTCCTTGTAAACATAAATAAGCAGAGAAAAAGAAGATAATCATCAACGAATTTTGGCCCAAACAGTTGAAGTTCTAATTCGAAAAAAGTTAGTTTCTCCAAGTTCAAAATTTTCCTCAAGTTCGTACTATTTGATGAAGTTCGGTTTGGTTCGAATTTTTTCTACTTGAGTTCGATTTTTAAGCCCGAACCAAACTTCAAGAATTCGGTTGGATTTTTCGAACTTCAAACTGTTCGATCCAACTCTAAATTTAACCTTTAAAATAAGTAAAAATTTTGTTACGGAAAGCGTGTTTATATGAGATATTATTTTTATCACGAGGAAAAAATTCGGGAAAATAATTTTTCGGGAAGCATCAAATTATGGAATAATCAAAGCCGGTAAATGTATTTGTATGAGGAAATCATACAATTTTAATTAGAACAGAAATGTAAACTTTTATACGAATGACCTGGCAAAAAAATGGTTAATGGCTGTTGGGCACTAAGGTATATTATATTTATGTATACACATCACGAACCAAGATTAATATGGACTGGCAACGACATGGCAGGCGGGTGATAATTGTGAGATTAGGTTTTGAAACGGGTTTCCTAAGTGCGGGGCTTTTGCGGGCTGGAACGTTCTTAATATATTTTTTCAGTACTAAACTAACCAAATCTTTCACGGACAAATATTTTTCGATTAATTACTTGAATCATTCACGGGCTACTCATTAAAGCAGATTGTAGATAGCGCTTCGACATCGAAAATCCTCTCACCACCAACACTCCGTATTAAAACCTGACCGCAAGTAGTGACATCGTGGCCAGTCCATATAGTCTTAGTTCGTAATACACATAGTCTTTAGCCCATCACTCACTCCCAATCAGATCGTGTGGTACCACTGTGTGCTTGCAGTGTGTCACACCACGTCAACTCGCCTATATACGCGTCTATCCTCCATGACCGATTGATGTTGCGCTCGGTTCGCGTTAAAAACAAAAGGAACGAGAAAGAAAACGGTCGTACGTCCGCCATTTTTGTCCGTCAATAGCTGTGGAAATTTCATCTTCGTCGTCGGTGCCTTTTGACGTCGTGTGCGTGTGTCCGTCGCCATCACTTCCACGGTGTTAAGTGGTCGTCATTTTTAGGTGTACGTGCCCGTGTCGTCACCACTTTAGTTTCTGTGTCTCGGCTGCCATAGACGGTCGCCGTTGAATTCGTTTCGCGTGTGTTTTCTTGTAGCCACCAACGACCAACTCGCCGTGCGATTGTCCAGACTTACCGCCTTATCGCCGTCGTCCGTTCGCGCGCATCTACACTTCGTCCACTGCGAATTCACGGAATACAGTTCATTTACCAAATCGCACAGCCATATTTACCGATACCTCGTACCGATAAGGTCATTATTATTTTAATTTGTCGTTTGTACATATTATATGTTACCTATATTATATAAAGTCATTTTGGTTATAGTTTTTTAAGATCCACCCTATCCCCATAGTTTTAAGTATTGCTTGTTGTTTAACTTATTAACATATTTATTGATCGTTTTACACTCATCTGAATCTGCGTTCAATTATATTTATACCATACCTACTACGTCGATCCTTCAACGGATAACCTACATCCGCGCATGCCACATCCTGGTACCAACCCGTGAACTTTATCGGGCATATTGGATGCAACAATGATTATGGATAGATTTTAAGAATTGTAGTACTGATTTTGGAACTGCTCCATAAATTATAGCACCATAATCGATTACGGAAAAGACCAGGGTTTTTTATGTTCGCATAATCAATGATGATATAAGGTTAGCTCCTCATGCTTGATTTGATAGTGCACTAATTACATTTAATCTTAACTTTGACTTTGAATTAAAAATTTTTATGTAGTTGGACCAGTTTAGATGTTTTTTTTTTTTTTAATGAACTGGAATCTTTAGGTCATTTGTGGCTGGGATTTGTATGTTATTTATATAAAGTCTAGAAGTAGGGACTATGCTTTGGTCTATTATTTGTTGCGTTCATTTTACTTTTTACTTATCCAACCTGGGTTAGCACCTCTTCATTAATTTTTCTGTCCGTCTATCTAATTCTATATTATTAAAAATGAACAAATATAGAGTACCTATTGTAGAAACATAGTAATCATATATTCAAAATAGATACACAGTATTCAACGTTATATCTACAAAATTAGAGTTTAACAGATGATAATGGTTTGGATATTTAAAACCCCGTTTAAAACTAAATTCTGTACATCTGGATGCATAAATTTTATAATTTTGAATCATTTTATTGAACCTATAATAGTAAAAAGAAGGTGCAGATGGGTAGGTATGTCAAAGGTAACATATTAAATGTTTAAATTATATTATACACTCTAAAAATATTAGTGTTTTAATAGTATTTTTGTTTTGTTTTAACGAGGTAGGCTAAAAGATTCCCAGCGTTTCTTCTAAATTATAATTATAACAACCATTTATTAAACAGGTAGGTGTTCGAGTAAACATATACATGTACATGTAAAGTTGACGTGTAAATGATAATACTCGTCGTATCCCTTTATCGATTCAGTACATTCGATGGATTTTAGAACAGTATTATCGATTATACGCTAATTATTAAATAATTAGAAAATAACAAATATCAAGTTGGACGCCACACCGGGGCAGTGGAATCGAAGATCACGAGATCATCCTAAATTGTTATATTTTTATGGAGGTCATCAAATGCTAAAATCACTCAGTTTCTCAGAAACACGTTTTGCCCAGTTTTCAACGGTTATTCATCATTAATGCTTCACGATATAAAAACACGTTCCCGGTATAGGACTATTTTTCGATCGCTTCCGAAACGTATTTAAACATTTTCCAATCGTGATTGTTAAATTTTTCCAAAAATATCCTCAAGATCGCCAATTACACGAAATCCATAAAAAAAAAAAAAAAAAAAAAAAGCGGGCGTGTGACCGTTCGCACTACTATTTATATACTCTTTGTTATGTGCTAATCGCCAATGGTATGGATGATGGTGATCGTGTAGACGTGGTCAACGTGCGCGTCGAACAATACTGCGGTATAGAAAAACATATACCTATGAGAGAGAAATAAAAAAAAAACGGTAGGTACGTACGGTGAACATCACGTGATCGTCGTCGGCCGTTTTGTACGCGCGTTAGCGCACCGGTGCGGTACGCGCGCATCCGCGTGAAAATAATCCCGTACGTCGCGTTCAAACGGTATAAACGTGATAATATCGACCCCGGCGGCGAGGCCGACCCGGGCCGGGCCGCCGTCGGAACCGCGGTCATTTCGAGTCCGACATGTGCACGAAGGTGTTGGTGAGCAGCACCCGGCAGTCGCCCGCGGCCATCGTCCGGTTCGTCGTGCACGGCGCCATCGCGTGGCTGTACGGGCACACCGCGTGGATGTCCGGTGCCGTGGACTGGCAGTCCATCGCGTTCCCGACCATCAGCCAAGTGGGCGAATACCTGCCGTACATGCTCACGACGTGGACGCTGGTGAGTACCTACTGCTGACGAACGGCACACGCAAACCACCGCGTTCGCGTATTTCGTATTTGGCGAACGCCAAACAGTGACGTGAACGACGTTCATATATGTATATATTATATATTTCTTATTTTTTTTTTTTTTTTTTTTTTTTTTTTGAACAATTCCAACGATTTTCAGGCCGTTCAAATTAAATTAAAACATATAAAATATTTCAATATAAGCCTCATGGACTTATTTACATATAATATAATACTCGAAATTTTACCGATTTCCTTCGGTCCGCCATAAAATGAGAACGATAGTTTCTATGAATCCGGTAATTTTTAGTCTATTATACGCACATAAGAAAAATATATATTTTCTTAACAATTTATTAAATGGACAACCAGATATGAACGCGTTCATTTTTTTTTTTTTTTTTTTTTTTTTTTTATAGAACGTGTTCTTTTTAAATAAATTTCAACGTGAACGTGAACGCGCGGACAAAGTTTTTTTTTTTTTTCTGTTTCGTTTAGTAGGAACAGCAGCGCGTATCTCGTGTTTCAAAGTTTCGCGAGCAGAAAAAGTGAAAAAACCATTTTAACAAAACAACTTGTCTCGTTTAGTTTGGTTTTGAGATTTTGACAAGAAAATAACCGGTATAAAAAAATATCACGTAAATATTATGATATACGCGTTTACGTTGAAGCAAAGTATGTATTGGTAGATTCGATATAAGCAATGTTAAATAACTTTCGTTATTTACAGTGAAACAGAAAAAAAGAAAAGAAAAGAAATACCATACGAGAAAATATTTTAAGATACCCAGTCTAAGCCGACGATTTCCGTTTTGTCTCACGAGAATATTTTTATTACGTTTCATTCATATATAGGTAGTACATTATTACGTCTTATACGATATATTGTCTATACACAAATCCTATAAAATAATATGGTATTCGGATTAGTAGTATACCATAAACAACGTTCTCTTAATACTATACTATCTCAACTACTAAGCATTGATTGTACGGTGGTTTGAGGGGAGGGGATGAGGTGGTAATACGGGATGGCAGAGGGATGGTAGGAAACGAGGATTAAAAGTCACACGCACTTTAAAAAAAAAAAAACAATTTAAAAACAAGCAATGTACCAGTGACCATAAAATGGGAAACGGACATATTTTGTATTGTCTATACGGTTTTATTTGCTGACCGCGGACACTTTGTACGGTCAACATTTATTCCGGGTTATTTTCAAGTTTATATTATCGCTATTCACTACTTGTGTGTAATGCATCCCCCCTCCTCCTCAATAATCTCAAAAATCCGTCTATAACAAGGGTTCAAAATTTTCATTTTACGATAAAAACACAAATGTGTTACGCTGGTAACTAGGTTTTTTAGTTTGCCTACATACCTAGGTACTTATTTGCGTGCCAGATTTTCTACAGTCCAGAAACAATAAATTTCCTTTTTTTGTTTTGTTTGTTTTTTATAATCATTTCGTTATATTTATTAGGTACCAATTATTATTGGTAGGTAGGTACACGGTGTATTGAAAAAGTATGAATATATAAAAAAAAAAAAAATTAGTAGTTGCCATTTAAAAATCAAAAGTTGACACCTCTATTTCGTATCGTAAAGTAAAGAGGATGAGAATGGTGAAAAGCCCATTCAAATATGCGTATTATAACCTACATAAATATACAAAAATCGGAATCCAATAATGTTTAACAGAAAAGTAGAAAACCGCAATGTTGGACGCAACTCGTATTCAGTCAAATTTCAAGGTCACCGTGGCTGATGGATTCCCCGAATCTACTGTTTCGTGACATAACTATGCGATTATAACTTATAAAGTGTACAGTATACATATACCAATTACTACAGATCATATTTCCAAATTTATTTGTGTGTTTACACCGTTTATCTTACGGTGTATGTAGCGTACTCAGAGAACGATGGGCCTTTAAAACTTTTCTTCCACTATTTAGTACGAATTTAGTGACATACTAATACAGTAAACTATATAGTATGCAATAGACACTTTTAAAACAACAAAGTTAAATTCAAAATTACTCAAAAACGGGAATGAGTGTACAATTTTACGAATAAAGAAATCCGATATCCGTTGGAAGTGTACAAAAATTACTTGTTCTGGTAAAATAATAACAAATATTACTACCAGAAATAATAAAAAATGTCTGCCATAACAATTTTGTGCCTACCTTAGTACAAACTGTACAAAGTGTCCGTCAACCAGGTATATTATACTGTAATTATATCTTAGTTCAGTAATTTTAACTATGTAATATAGAAATGTGTTTATAAATTAGTGATATTTATCGTTATCTATCCTGTACGTATACTATACTATACCTGCCGGAAAAGGGAAATGTATGGTTTAGGCGGAAACGGGTTGTGCCCTCATATAAAATAGTAGAAAAGATACAACAATAATAGGTATTATAAAAGTTAGAATATATTTTTGATCTGGCTATTTGTATTAATTATTATAATATAAAATGTAGACATGGTTATTGATGGTAATAGTTATAAATACCTAAATAATAAAATAAACTATTAAATTAACACTAATAGGTACTTGATTAATAATCAACAAGTCCATTATTAAAAAATGTCTTTTCATTTATTCAGTTTGATTTATTTACCCATGATCATTCATTACCCAATTATTTCACATTGGTAAGTTTATAATTAAAAAATGTATGTAGCCCAGTTTTCAATAATAAAATCCATTAGATAACAAGATATTTTTACTGGGCGACATTTATGTCACCTGGTTTACTAGCTTAAAAAATACACTGCTTATTCCTATATTTTATATCTTTCTTAAAACCACTATTCTTCTGTAGAACAGATCCTAATTATTTAAATCTCTCAATTTCATTACTTGCCTTTCTTTATTCGACCTGTGTTCCTTTTCTCCAAAATCATACACTATATAATATATATTCTGTTTTACCCCTAAATAATCCTTAATCCTTTCTTTTCGAGAGCTTCTCTCCACTTTTCCAGTCTATCATACACTTCCTCAAGAATCTCAACAACGAACATATACCATCCGCAAACATCGTGTACCATGTATCTCACCCTGTATATCCTTTGTTATTTCATCCATTACTAAGGAGAATAAATAAGAATCTAAAGCCAAACCCTTGTTTACTCCTACTCTAACCATAAAATTTCCTCACACAATCTCTTTATTCTTGTACTTGCCCACTTATACATATCCTCAGTTACATTCACATACACCTTTGGTAGGTAACTTATTCTTCATTAATGTTCATTTAAAATTTTTCTCTAGTGATCCTATCATACATTTACTCTAAATCAATAAATACCATACACAATTTTTTCGTTTCTCTGTACTTTTCTACTAAATGTCTAATATAAAATATTACCTCCTAGAATTTCAGATTTCTCCTAACAAATGTCTCACTTCTTACTCTCTTATCTATTATATTTTCCCAAATCTTCATACTATGACTCATAAGTTTTATCCCTCTATAATTTCCACATTCTTGTACATATTCTTTACCGTTAAATATTGCTAACATATAATTTTTCCTCCACGCCTTCAGGAATTTTGCCTTCAATTAGTATTTTATTAAATAACTTTGTCGTAGTATCGTGGTATGGTATAGAGTATATCTAAACTTCCTAATGCTTTCCATACTTCTACTGGTACATCATCCAATGCCATCGGTTTCTTAATTTTCATTTTTCTAACTACACTCCACACTTTTTCTTCTCTTACTATACCATGTAATTTGTTAACACCCTTCTATCCTCATATTTTATATACCATATATTTTTAAATCTCTGGGTTGTTTTATCTTTCCATAGCTAGTTTGTATACTTATTTTCCTCTTCTTTTGTTCCTAATCTATCATACATCTCATCATATTTCTCTAATTTAGCTTTATTCACTGCATTTTTTGCTACTTTACATATACTTTTATATTATACCCAATCATTTCTACCATGGTTTTCTACCATTTCCTAAACTGTATTTTTTTCTTTAATATTATTTCTTTTACACTCACTGTTACTTTTTCCCACATTTAGTTTATATTTCCCTCTACGTTCTACACTTTAGCTTCATTCAGCTTTTTTCTAAGTACTATTTTTCTTTTCACCAGTTAATTTCCACCACCTACATTATTTATTTACCTATATTTTTCTTTTTGTGTACCCTTTTTTTCCTACACCGAATCTCCATAACCATTAATTTACGTTGTATTGTTAGACCCTGACCAGGAATTACTTTGCAGTCCTGACATTGTTTGAAACTGCCTCTCATCCACATCTAATAATCAATATGTGACTTGTTCCCTCCACTCTTACACGTTATATAATACTCTTCTTTCTTCCTACAAAAATTATTCACAATCTCTAATTCATACACTGACACAAAATAAAGTATTATTTTTCCAACCTCATTTTACTCTTTAAATCCATAACCCCATGCACTCTATTATAATCTAATCACCAGTCTGTTGTTCGTAGGGTACGAACGACTTGTCAAAATACGAAAAGTTATTTGACTCCGTCGGGAGAAGTTACAAGTATAAATAAATAAAGGCGTTTTCGTTCGTGGCGTTTAGCACGTAATAATAGTTTTATTAAATATACAAAAAATAATTAATTAATTAATTAAATGAAAAAGTTGAAGATACGTAACGTTTGGTCAAAACGTGTGCGGAAGTCGGAGGTCGAACGGGACAGTCGGTAGACATATTGACGGGTCCATCAATGTAGGATTAATTTTACGAGAAAAGGAATGCGCTGCTTCGGTGGCGGCATCGTACGCGTTGTATGGAGGTGAATGAGGTCGATTGGAACAAGGAACAAAAATACAAATCACAGATAAATAATTTACAATAAAACAAAAATGGTAACGCTGTACCTAGTGGTGAATAATAATCGCCGTATTAAATAAATACATAAAAAATAATAAAAATAATAATATCCTTTCCCACATGTCCATTCACATCACCCCCCCCCTCCCCCCAAATGCAATATCCTCAATTTCTGGAATTCCTTGCATTACCTTATCCATATCCTGCCGGAACCTTTTATTTTGGCTTTATTCACATTCAACTTGTGGAGCATATGCATTAATTATATTCAATACTTTATTCTCTAATATTACCTGCTTTCACCACAATTATCCTATTATATTTTCTAATCACCTCTATCACTTTTCCTTTCATTACGTCATCTAATATCACTCCTACGTCATTCCTTGTACTCGTTTTTCCTATGTATATGATTTTATACTCACCAATTCCCCTTGTTTTCTCCCCTTTTAACTTTGTTTCTTGCATACGGCAAATATTCACATTCCACCTTCTCAAAACGCCTGCTAACTCCCTGCTCATGCCTGTGAATGTTCCCACGTGCATAATATCACTTTGTACCTATCCTGCGAACTTAGGCGTGAATCTACCCCCAATATACTTCGGTGCTATTCCTTATACCGTTGACATTATGGCCATTGAGTAGTCGCACACATGTCTGGATGGTACCTGTCACCTCATCGCTTAGGCTAACTCCCTACCCAACTACGGAATTTCCTCTCACTTGTTCTTCCCGGGCACATCCGAGATAGGACAATTCGTCTGCATTTCGTTTTGGACGCCTCATACTATTTTGACAAGTTTGACGCCGGCAGTCAACCTGCTGTAACCGCAATTAGTTGCCTTCTATGATAGGCATGAGGTAACTGTGGAGGTACTCTGACTCTCTACATAAGGTATTTTTAAAAAATTATCTAAAAATATCATCAAACAAAACGAATAATATCTCTCTCCCTAATGATAATCAAATCAACAATGTTCCCCGTAACTATTATAAAATTCATTTTAATAAATATCACGAATATATTATAGTACAATTATAACAATAATAAAACAGTAAATATATATAAATAACAAAATACAAACAAAATATTAATAATAATAATAATAATAATAATAATAATAAATGATAAAATGCATGCATTTTAATAACAATAAAAGATTAAAGGAATACATATATAAGTAATATATAATACTATAAGAATACAACATTATTATCATCGTTTCTCAATAATGTATTCATTGGAGAAAATATATATTTAAGTATATTATTTATATATATATATATATATATATTATATATTATATATATTTATTATATATAATATATATATTTAAGTGAAGAAAATGATATATAAAATAAATCAGGATATCTATCATTATATTTTAATATTTTGAAATTAGTTAAACTTTAAATTAATAGGTCATAGATTTGATTATTTAATAATTTATTTAAAAAAGAAACATATGGTCTTCTTGTATCTAACAGAGAATTAAGATTTGAAAAACATAAAATATTATTATAGCCTCTCAATATTACATTTAAAACAAATTAAACGAAAGATTTTATTTTGAATGGCTTCAGTCACATTATTGACACAAATACTATTAGTATCCCATATAATCGTTGCATATCTAACTGAGACCTAATTAGAGAAATATGTAGGCATTTTAAAGTAAAAAGATCATTGAAGCTAGAGCAATTATGCATAACTAGGTCAAATACGATAATTTATTATAAATTGATGATCGTATTGGATTGATAAAGTAGATTTCCATTTAAAAAAGAAAATACCATATTTTAAAGAAATATTGAAAATATAATAAATTGGCGAAGAGCTGGTAAATCTACAGATATATAGGAATAAAGGAGATACCCATCAGGGCCCGGAGTGAGTTTGCAATTTAAACGATTTAACTCATTAAAAACATCAATTAAATTAATTTCACAATTATTAATGACATCAACTGATTTAAAAACTATAAAAAGTTACTCCGACATTGGGATATAAATTTTTTTATAATGTAACTATGTAATAAAAAAATTATAAAATGAATAATATCTATTTATCCAAATCAACAACAAACTCGTTATTATACATTATATACTAGTAACTACAGATAGACGGACCGACAAAAAAGGGATATAAGGTGTCTAAACTTATGTTTAGAAACCTAAAACTATATATATATATATATAATTATATATATTATATATATATTTTTTATATATACCTATATAAAATAAATATTGGGGAAAAATATTTAAGTATTTTGTTTTGTATTTTAGGGCACGGGTAGTTTTTTACTATATATGCCCCTCACTCCTCTATAGGTTACATTTCTACAAAGTTTAAACGCATTTGTGACTCGTTTCTTGTTAAAGGTGACAGGGATAATAATTTAAATTATACACGTTAATTATAATCCTAAAAAATATTATTGAAATTACTATATTTAGATTCTGATACGTGCTAGGGAGCTAATGGTTTGGGATAATATTAATCATATTACGTCTGACTACTGTAAATAAACATTTTTATTATTCTAATCAGTAGGTAAAACCTGCTCCAGTACCATTTTCGATAGTTTTCCTATACGTTTATGCGTAAATATAACGAATTTAATTTCAAAATTGTATACAATTTACTGAAAAGTGGAAAATAGTTTTGAATTTACACCAAATATTTACTATTTGGTGTAAATTTCAAGTTTCTGATATAATAATTTTCCAATTTATAACGATTTTCGGTAATTTTGGTAGATTTCCTTTACGCTTAAGAAAACTATTATAGGAAAATCAAAAAATAACCCCTTTAAAGTACCAACTAGAACAAATTTTCTACTAGAAAATTCTTTAATTAAACAAGTTTACTCAACACATACCCGGAAAAGTGTATATATAAATAAAATATTTTTAAAAACATATCTATTATTGTAAAACCAATGCATTTTTAGCTTCGTTTAGAATCAAAAATAAAGTAATGGATCTAAAGGGTGACAAATTATGAACATTTGGCACCTGAACCCTCGTTCAAAAGGGTTAAAATATGTATATACTTAGTTTAAATATGTTGGGGTAGGTAATTTAATAATATTTTATTATTATAAGTAAATAAGTAATAGGTTATATGATGTTAAATTCGTTTTTCATTTATTTTTAGTTGTCAAAATTTTTGATTGCCACCCGGGACTTTTTTTTTTTTAAATCTGCTGCTGCAGTAAAATGAATAGTATATGAGTATGGGATATGATTATACACAGTACGTTGTTTAGTTGTATAATATATGAAGTATACAATTTTTTTTTAATAGAAATACAAGATTATCGGCAATATTAATTTAATAATAATTGTTTATTTTATCTATTAAAACTGTTTGGAAATTTTAAATGAAATATGCATATACCATACATTAGTTGAATTAATACCATATTGTTATTCAAATTTAACATACAGTATAGAAACATACTTTTGAAATTTACTTAAACTGATATTGTGTAAGTAAATTAATAAATTAGATTTTTTTGAATTTATTGATCAATACCACATACGTAAAACAATATACGTATTAATATTAGTATATAAAAAAACAATTTATCGTTAAAATACATTTTCGAAACAAATAATTAAGATAAGAAATAATTTACTTACCTATCTTTTATGTATAAAATTATTTGAACATAATATTATTTTAATATTAAGAACGGTTTAAATACCTACTTATAGGTATAGTAAAATAATACGTGTAATTGCTTAGATAGATATTTTTGGTAATAAAATTTGTAGTAATATTTTTGTGTGATAAAACAAACATGATAAGACACATCCTAGATAGCATAATAAATTTATGTTGTGCATTATCAATATAGTTTTGTAATTTATTATAATTCAGAGTAAATTGAACATTGACCAATTATAAAATATGTAAATAAAAACGTTATATACGTCTTATTATAATATGATTTATCGTTATTTATTTTCTTTTAAAATTTTAATTTTAAAGGAATATATATAAATATTTTTAATTTTCAATAATTTAAATGTATGTCTCATATAATCTAAAATATCTCTCATATTTTATTTTGAAAAACCTATGAAAGACCGTATCGTATAATATTCTCATCATTATATTTGGTAGCACACAAGTAAATTTACTGTAATATTAGGAATTATAAGACTGTGTCGATTCAGGTGAACGTAAATTTTCTATATTCTTCGTAAGATAGACGGAGAGAGCAATATTTGTAGTTATGGCCGTGTAGCGTCTTTCCAAACGATATTGCATTCGATATGAACAAACAATGAATACCAAACATTACGTAGATATTTATTAGATTAACTTCTACAATCAGCAATTAGTTTTTTTTTGTAGACATTTTAATTAATTATACTGCACCTTACCACCTGCCTATCGAAACACTGATAAAATTTGATAATAAAAAAAAGGAGTAATGTGGAAGAAAAACATCCATATCACCGTTTAATCCACGCATATTCAGATTGTGAACATTATACATGTTAAACAAAAATGTGAATAAAAAGAAGTAATTATCACAGTTGATACTTAAATTGTTAAACTTGAAATTACCTAGTTGAAAATTCATTTTTCTCTCATAATACTTTTTATTTTTATTTATAAGATGTTGATTGAGGGGTTTTATATCGAAACGCAATCTATTTGTTTAATAATAATACATTTAATTTGTAATTATAAGTATTTTTTTAACAGAATATATTATAAATTGGTAATTTATAATATTAAGGTTAAAATATATCAAATTTAATTAAAAATTGTGTATATCTATCCATATCATATTAAATTTAATTCTGCGATTCGATACATCTACCGCAGATATATAAAATGTTTTTTAAGTTTTTAAAACATTTTTCAGTTGATAGATTTTAATTTTTCTTAAAATTGCTTATATAATAACTCTTTAAAACTATGTGTATAACATGCTCTCTAATTAAGTATATAAGTGTAATTAAAAAAAAACTTCATTATATTGAATATACAATAGAAAATTAAAATGAAAATATATCTTCTTCTCTTTCGCCTTCTCTCCCAACTATTTGGGGTCGAAAAATGAAAATATATAGTAAAACAAAAGTTACTGCATTTATCAGATAGTCTTGTCACATATAATATAATATATCAAAAATTATTTACATTTCATTAATAATCACGTTTAATTTTAAAATATTCAATATATTCGGATATCATTTAAATCAATATTTAATTGGATAATATAGTTAATTTATTTTTATTTTTGAAATTTTTTCCATGAACGACTAATTTTATAACTTATATCCTATATGTCTGTCTTTTTTTAAATAATTAAACATTAATATATTCATTATTTTTGATAATATTATCAAATTTCTTATAATCGATCTCGATTTATGACAATTTTATTTATAATTTGTATATAAATAATAGATTCATGTTATTATTATTATTTTGTCGCTTTAAGACGACGCTGCCCACACGTTTGTGTTGTCTCTCTCCTATATAAGCATAACAAAGCAAATCTACGTACCGCATTCTTAGTACAGTTTATTTATAATTAGTATTAGAGTAAATTTACCTATTATCGAATTTGTAGAGGAGAATATAAACTATGCCGTAGCATGGAGTTTCTTTTTTTTAATCATATTTTTATACAATTTATAAGTAGTTAAATAACTCATTTTTTTGAATGCATATAAATAGTTTTAAAAATAAAATTTAAAAAAAAACTATGGCATAGTTTATGTTCTCTTCTACAAATTTTATAATAGGTAAACTTACTCTAATATTAATTATAAATAAACTGTAGTAAGAATGCGGTACATAGATTTGCTATGTTATGAGTATGTAAGACAGAGACAACAAACGTATGGGTCCTCTTAAAACAAATTGTTTATTTGTTATATTGTTGCTTGTATAAATATATAATACGTATAACATACGTTTATCAACTACAAATTTTAGTTTTAATTTTCTAAACACAAATTTAGACATATTAGGTATATCTATGTTGCGTCAGTCCGTCTGTCCGTAGTTACTAGTAGATACATAGTTACGATCGTTGATTTGGTTATTATGGTGATAGATATTATTCCCATTGGTTTATGTTTTTAAAATACATTTAGAAACTGAGAATTTAGTACGCTAGCCGAATGAGCTTTCCTAACTCATTTGATAAAATAATACTGATTTTTTCAATTAAATTTATTACAACTGCCAGAATATCGTCTAATGTTCCAAATTGTATTATAATCATTGTATTTTATTTTATTTATTTTTTGATAATAATATTAGAATATTGTACAACACTCATCATCTCAGTAAATTTTTTTGTATTATAACTTGCATTGAGTCTTATAAGCTATACTCCTATAGTATATTATGGGTAATTACGAGGTAATTAAAAATTAAAAATTAAAAATATTAGGTAGGTATTTGCTATAATTTAAAATTTCAATTTAATTAAAGATAATAAAATTGTTATTATCTTTTTATGTTGAAAATATATGATAGAATATTTTTAAATTATATTTATCATCTATAATGCCTGTATATAGGTACATAATACGTATATTATTATGATCCATTTTCTGAAAATATAGATATTTAAAAATAAATGAATTTATAGTATAAAACAGAGTATAAAATATTAAATATGTATATAGAAAAAACGTTTATTTCAGTGCAATTTTTATTTTTATTGATTCTGAAATGGACCCGAAATATGATGAACGACAATATTAAGACCGTAAACTATACTAAACAAATGAATACAAATTAATATTCTGAGCGTTCAGAATTCATTCTAAAAGTTTTGGTCTTATAATAACGTGTTTTTTTATGTATGTATCCACTTTTTTTGGTAGAAGGAGTAAAGTAAGAGTTTTTGGGCATAAAGCTTTCTGAAAATAAATTTATTTTAGTTGGTATATTTTAAAGAAGTCATTTTTCAATGATCCCAGTAGTTTTCTTAAACGTAAAGGAAAATTACCGAAAATAACGGAAAATCTTAACAAATCAGAAAATAATATTACACCAAGCTTTGCTTAGAATCGTTTTATCGAAATAAATTATTTATCATTGGTTTCAAATTCAATACATTCACCACAAATATCCTATCCGACGAGCCAAGTGCTTCCACCTGACTGTTTTTTTTTTTTTTTGTATCATGAAAGCTGGACTCTATCGCTGTTTGATAATCTTTTGTTTTCGATGACGGTGCCTTGAGTACCTTGAACGCATGTATTCTAATGTTTCACATTATACTCTGTAGCTATTTATCTGATAAAAAAATCTAAAAATCTCTATTTAATATATATTGCACACTCACTATAATCCCTTTTGCGAAGGCCGGACAGGTGGCGGCGTGAATACAGAATACTTATGATAACATCCGATACTAAAGGACCACCAGTAACCATTGAGCTAAGTACATTTACTCCATACTGACCAGATTTTTCCCTACATTTCCAATTGAATTTTACATTATTTTATTCTAGTACAGATATTATGACTATTTGACCACTTAGTGTTCAGATTTTAGTTCTCATTGCACATCTTCATTTCTCCGTGTTCGATAAAATTGTTGAACAATTTATTATTCGGTTACCTCAAAACAAATGAGTGTGTTCATCCTACATATTTTATCCTAATTTATTCTATATCTAACTATCATTTTATTTTTTAATTTAAATTGTTATTTAACATTTTTTTTTTTTTGTTGATATTTTAAATTTCTCGTACTATAGTCTTTTTTAAAATGTTAAACTTTATTTTTATATTAAAGTGATTTAATTTGTATAAAATATTACAACACAATGATTAATAAATTATAAAATAAGAAATAGAAATAAATAAATAAATAAATAAAATGCAATCATAAACAAATGTGTTTCAGTAAATAAAGTAACCTGCGTTTAGGATAAAGGAGATTATTTTAGATATAACTAGGAATTAAGAAGCAAGTTTATGTCAGGAGATGTGTAGCTCAGAGAGCGTTAATGGGAAAGAAGGTTTAATCAAAGAGAAAATAGAATGGGGAATTCCAAAAGAATACGGTGAAGGTCACGTATAGAAAGTACACAAAGAAGAAGTGTTGAGAGAGATGAAAATAGTGATTGGAAAGAAGGTTATGTAAAAAACGTGTATGGGAAAAGGCAACTATTTGAGATCTGGAAAGGTCTCCAAAACCATGAGTAAAAGAAAATTAAAAGAGAGGTGTTTTGATGCCAAGAAATATAGAATGGAGAAAGGGAAGACCATTTATGCTGCTAGGCATTCTAAATGAGTCTGTGGTGAATTGAAAGAAAATTAAAATACAGGATTATAAAAGAAGAAAAATTAAAAAATTGCTTAGTAGAACATGCGAAGCAGTCCGCTATTTCGTTTCCAGCAATCCCGGAGTAGCTAGGTAGCTATAAAACCATACTTGTTTATCATTGAGGTGGAAATAGTAGACTTGTTAATAAGGATAAGATGAGATAAGGAAACAGAAAAGGGGGTTAGGTAAGATTAGCTAGGAGACAAGATTCTAAGTCTGATGTGATTAAGATATCATTGGAATTTAAGGCATTTAACTAGAATACAAATTGAAGAATATTGATTATTGTTTAGCTATCAGCAGAAATGGATGATGCAATGGAATTCATTTGTCAGAGAAAAAAATATTTAGTTCAGGGATGAAGAAAGAAAAACCTACGAATCCAGTATAGAGACCAATTTATCAGTGAACATATAAAATTATTGTAGTGAATTATTGAATATTTAATTATTAAAAAGCAAGTTTATTATAGTTATAGGGAAGCGTGATTGATCCTTTGTGAATAACTAAGAAAATTAGATGAGATAATAACTTCAAGTGTATGTGTGTGTTTGACAGCAAAAAAGGGATTGTCATATAGTTGGAGTCAAAGGCTAGAGTGGTATTTTCCACTCTTGTATTTTAATTTGTCATCATATTTACTCTTCTTCTTCTCCTTCGCATTCTCTCCCAACTATTTGGGGTCGGCCACCCTGGTCCTACACTTCCAATTAACTCTATCTCCCGCATCTTCTTCACTTACTCCCACCTTCCGCATATCACTCGCCATCACATTCCCCCCATCTCTTTTTCGGTCTTCCTCTAACCCTCTTACCAACAACATGCATTTAACATACTAATCTTACTGTATCAGTCTCTTCCCTCCTTAATACATGCCCAATTCATATTAATCTATTCTCTCTCAATTTGTCTACTATCAAAGCTACACCTATACTACCTCTGATATACTCATTCCTTATTTTATCCTCTCTGGTAACTCCACTCATCCAAATTAACATTCTCATCTCAGCAACACTCATTCTCAGTTATATCTCTCTATCTACTGCCCAACATTCTATTCCATACATCATTGCCGGTCTCAAAACTGCCTTATAAAATTTACTCGAACATCCGAGATGGGAAAACTCGCCGATATCCATTTTAAGACTACTTATACATTTTTGACAAGTTTTATGCCGGCTGTCGACCTGACGCAACCTCAATTAGTCGACTTCTACGACAGACATGAGGAAACCGTGGAGGTATTCTTAGCCCACTCCACAGGGCAAGATAGGTCATCATATTTACTACCTATATGATTATATTTATTAAATAGTTTATATTAAACTAAATTCTATTCAGGAATATCATTGTAGTTTTAAAATAAATATTGTGTACTTTTTTGAATACTAGATTACTTACATATACAATATGTACAATATATATCTAATATTTTGTTCACTGTCCAGTGTCTAGTATTCTATAGAAAAATGGCGGAAAATGATTTAAAATGAATCGAAATCTGCAATAAAAGCACCTAACGTTCATTTTGAAGTAAAAAGAATGTTTTTACTCCCATTTATTACTATTTTATATTACCAAATATTTATTTAAAAAAATAATAAAATAAACAAGACATTAAGCGTCCTGTTGGAAATTTATTGGAACGCTAAAAAATAAGACAATCCCATTTTAAACGGGACGTATACCCTATAGCATAGATACTAGCGTATTTACAAATATTTTAAATATATTTAATATTTTAAAGCATTTTAAGTGCTGCGAGAGATAGGGGAACTAAGTCATTTTGTGTCTCTTTTCATTTTATTCCATCATGCATAATTTATAAAAAGTGCAGTCATTTATTATATTTAAAATTATAATACTTATGCTTTTTATGAGAGCAATCAATATTCAATAGCATATAAATATTTATTAATTGTATACAATTTTGCTTTTATGTTTTAGTGGATGCATATAGGATTTTTCCTGCTAGCTACATTATTGGATTTCTTCGAATTGCTACCGCAGTCTGATTTTGTTGGTAAATTGTTCAACAAAATTCGAGAGGTGAATGACTTCTTTTTCATGACCATAATGCTGCCAATATCGATTGTAAATATTATTTTTTATAATTTTAAAAGTGCCTATATAAAATACTAGTTACACTTCAGTTATAAAACTGATATGTATTATTTAAGTATATTAATTATTGTATCCATTAAACACTACTTGAGCATGATAATTATAATTACTAACCAATGCTGTAATTTATTTTTCAAATAAAAATGTGAAGTAAAAACAATTCTAACAGTGCAAATTTAAAAATATAAAAAAAATTTATGACACACCTAATTTACTGAAAGTAGGGTTTTTTGAAGAAAATTATCATAGATAATCTTATTTAAACATCGTAGATACGCGTAGGACTAATTAATAAAAGAAAATATATATATTATATTATATACATCATATATTGTCTATTGTTGACTAATGTTAAGTACATAGTTAAACGGTAAGATATACATTTTATTTTTATATAGAAATTATTCTAGTCTAATTCCGTTTTCATAAATAAAAATGTAAATTTTAAAGGAATTAAAAAAAAATTCTTACTAAATTATGGTACTTGTCATTATTTATATTCAAAGTTAAAAATTAATAAATAAATAATAGGTAATTATTCTTAAATCTTAATGATGATGCAATCAGTTTATCTTTTACATGAATGCTGAACAATTTAAAAAACGATCTTTTTACAAAGCTGTATTTTTGTTTGATTCTATAAATGAAACATACAATGATTGCAACGAACTTTTTATGTACCTATAGGTATTTTATATTTATAGTTTAACTACAGTTTAATGAATATTTTTGAAAAAAATAAAATAATAATAACTCTCTGGATTACGCAGTTGAGTTTAGGAAATTAAAAAAAAAAAAAAAATTATATATATAATTAATCAAAATTATTGCTTAGAACGATCGATAAATTATATTAATTATTATTATAACAGGTAGTTAGTCAGTATATTTACAGTCGTTTATATAGTTAGTATTGATTCAATTTGGGAAACGGACATATTATATAGTGTTTCATTGCCGATTTTCACAATACACAATACACAATATAAGAAAACAACGTGAATTCAAAAAAATAAATAAATATATATATATAACAGTGGCGTAGCCAGGGGGGGGCCAGAGGGGCCATGGGCTTTTTTTTTTATAGCAATTTTATATGATCTAATTTTAACAATAGTAGCTTTATAATTATAGTTTAAGGTCTATGGCTTATTTATTATTAACGTACTTAACGCATGTTTTCACGATAAAC